>SCDZ01000738.1:0-46851 GCA_004143845.1 Drosophila lacertosa | reverse complement strand
TTTATTTATTTATTTATTTATTTATTTATTTATTTATTTATTTATTTATTTATTTATTTATTTATTTATTTATTCATTTATTTATTTATTTTTTCCTTCTGCCAATCTACCTCCAAATTTAAGTAGCAGTTTAATTAGTTAACAATATCCTTACTGTAAACAAGAAATTCGCATTCCCACAGTCACAGTCACAGCAACAGGTATCCCTTGTGGCGCATTCCAGTGCGATATGATAATTATGCCGGGCAAACACCCAGCGAAATGGAGCGTGTGCCCGTGGGGAGGTCACGACTGCGTCTGCGACTGCGGCTGCGCCCTTTGTTGTGATAACTATATATTTATGGCGCTCGCGGGGCAATTAATTGTGACCCAAATCAACGCTTTTCGAATTCACAACACTCTCGGCCAGGTCTAAATGCCACCGATCGCAGGCGCTGCTCGGACTGCTCGGACTGCTCGGGCATGAGTTATGGTCGCGGCAGACAAATGTCGCTTTAAATGCTCCATTGGCATGCATAAATTTGAGTTTACAAGCCGTTCCATAGAATCGCCCCGAATCAACCCCCCCTGAAAAGAGCGCCAGATGAAATCAGCGCCAAAAGACGCCGATCTACGATTCACAGACTCAGCGAGTTGGCGGCTAGATCAGTGCACCAAAAGCCGCCAACTACCGCGTCGATCCCCCAACTAGCCAAAACATTAATATGTTAATGAACAGGGGAAAGGGTGAGGGGGAGGGAGGGGGAACAGTGGACAGTGGCTGACAACGACAACCGCCACCGCCACCGCCACCGTCTGGTGGTGTGGGATTTATGGCTCCAACAGATGCTTTATGGCGTGTCGCTTTGACTAATTTATCTGTGGAGAGGGCGACTCCGTGTGTTGGCCACAAATTTATTGTTAATTTATGATTAAGCTGATTGTGTTCGAAAAGGTTTCTGGGCTCGCTCTTTTTTTTTTGATATTCTTCTTGGCCATCCTGCAATCATAGTTGACCTTCTTCTGCTTCTTCATTCGCAATCATCTTTCGTGTTTGTTTTTAACAATTTGTGTTGGCTAATTAATTAATAATTAACTCCGACTGGAGCAAAGAAATGTTTCAGTTTGTCGATGGCTTTGGCAGCGATTAGCATTAGATGCAAAATAATAAACTATGTTTTGCTTGCTTGCCAAAAAACGGTTCAGTTCTGACAGATTTATGGTAGCCTCAAATTCTTAGCCATATTTAATTGTTCGCTAAGGATTTTAACAAGCAGCTTTTGACCACATCTAAATGGCAAATATATACTAATCTAAACGTTAGTTGGTAAGTATTAAAATCACTGTTAATATATGCTTTAAATTTTCATATGAGCTCACAAAAACAAAACGAAATATAACAATAATAAAAAAATAAATGACAGATTAAAATCTATAAAAACTCTGCTAAGTTTGAAGCTTATCTTGTAGAAGTTTGATATTGTAAGAATTATTGTATAAACCAGCCAGTTTAAAATGTATATATATATTCCTTTTATTAAGAGACTAAAATTGAGGTTTTCAAATTTGAATACAGAATTAATTTAAAAAATGCTTAGTTTTGAGATAGTAATGTTAATTTAATGAAACTTTGAACAAACATTATATTTTTATAGTTAATGGCTTAATTATACAAAAGAAAAATCGTTTAACAAAGCATTGCTTATAAAAATCTCATTTGCTTATCAGTTTGTCAAATTTATAGTTCAAAGAAAAGAATTTTTACAATCATTTTAGGCTGAAAATGTTTTTTAAGAATAATATGTAAAAATAAGCTTCCAGTAAAATTGGTCAATTTTTATTGTTAAAAAAGCAAATAAACTCATCGCTTTTAGAATCTTTAATTATAAAAGATATCTAACTTTCTCAATACTTGTGGCTATTTTTTAATTTATATTTATGTATTCATATAAATATTTGAATGTAAGCGGCTGCCAGGCATATTTTTATTGTTTCATTGTTTTGCACTTAAGTTTTTCGCCGCTTTGTTTGTGGACATTTTTGGGCAAAGTGCATGCAATATGGTCTTTACTTGGCGGTTATTAAAAGGCATAATTGAATTTCTTGCAAACAGTTGTTTGTTGTTGTTCGCCGTTTGTTGAAAGATATGGCCCGAACATGCAAAAAGCCGACCCCGAGCTGGCGCTCAATTTTCGAAAGTATGAAAAAAGCAATTAAAACTGAAATAATGAATTCTTTCTGTGCAGTTTGCCATGTTTGCTGTCTGTTCGGAACAGGGCCCGGTCTTATGGCTGGAGCGTGCTTTGGCTGACTGCCATTGGGTGTAGGGATCGACCTCGATGGTAGCTTCTGTTGCTGCTGCTGCTGCTGCTTGGGCTGATTAGCATGAGGCGTAACAGTTTTTAATTGCAGCCACATTTGACGGCGCGTCGCAATATGCCAAAAACCGAGCACTTATCTTGCCATCAGAAAGTTGAAAAACTTTTACCATAGGCCCCTCTCCGCCCAACACATTTTTTTTAATAACATTCATAAAAGTTGTTGCACAAATGTTTTCCATTTTGGTTGACGCTCGGTGATTAGTCGAAAAGAAAAAAGAAGTCGACTAAAAAATGGTTTTGTTGGGTAGAAAGAAACTTAAATGAGCTACTTTAATGCCTTGACTTAAGAGAAATTTGAATATACTATTTGTTATTTGCACGTTTAATATTTGAATTATATATAGGTTTATATTTAATACTGCAGATTTTCTTTAATTCAAAAAAAAGGTCTAGTGAACAAATCAAAGATATTTATCAACAACACTTTAAAAAGCAATATAATTAAATACCAAATATGTATTTGATTGTGTGATTGTTACAAATAGGAAATAGCACACCTTATACAAATATACAAATATATATTTTTGACCTATTTTTTGAAATGTTTCATCGTCAAATATGCACACAAGCACAAACCTCTTTTAATGCATACATAAATGTAGGTGTGTGTGTGTATGTGTGTGTGAGTTAAGGTGTGTGTGAGCGCCGGGTCATTAATTTTGATCATGCCCAAATATGTGTCAGTCTGGCAGGGCGAACTCTCTGCCACCCAACCAAAGTCCGTCGTTCGTCGCGTCCACGTCAAAATTTCCATTTACAATCAGCCTACACACATATACACACTTACACACTCACACACACACGCCTTGGCGGGTGCATACTATATTCAAATTAGGCAAGGCGCCAAAGCAAAAGCAGCCCTAAGCAGCAGCCACCCCATTTTCCCATTTTCCCATTTCCCCTTTCCCTGAAAGGGGCCTTCGGGCACATGTGCCCGAGGCGAAGTGTGTGGCGGAATTTTCTAATTTATTTTTTAGCAAATGGTTCAAGGCCCTTCACGTTCGTTCAAGTTCGAGTTTGCCGGGCGCCAAAACAAATTGTTAATGGAAATTCACGCATTTCGAATTATTGATTTTCGGTCGGAGCGCAAAACTTTGCTCGCAAAAACACAATTGACATTTGAATTGTACAAATTTGACGTGAATGAGACGATGCCAGGATTAATGGCCAAGGTCGCTCTTAAGTTTGACAGCACGCTGTGTTCGCAGAACCCAAACTTTATTTACATTTGGGTATGCCCTTAAATTTGGCATAAAAGGACGCTGACTTTAATGTGTAGAAGGATTTGTTCTTAAAGTCGCTGCTGCAGCGACCTCTAGAATAATTTGCTTGCATTATTAATCAGAATTTTCCAGTTGGAGTTTTTCTAACTGCATTTTTTTTGCCAATTTTCCGATTGGCTGCACATGAAAATGGAAAAGTGCAATTTTCTCTGGACACAAACCAGAATGCGTGCATTTCTTCCAGCTGGTTGGTAATGCAGTGCAGCTTGCACTGCTTGGGCCGACCTGCACTGCTTGTGCACCAAAGGAAGGAAGAATATTTGATTTCAACTGCATTGATATAAATATATAATAAAATCAATAGATAAATATATAGATTTTTGAGGTAATTTGTTAATCAATAGATAAATATATAGACTTTGAGGTAGTTTGTTAATTTTAAAATGATTTACATAAATATAAGCAAAAGTATTGCATGGACAGTAAAACTAAGCTATCATTAAACTAGTTCTAAAAATGAATAATAACAACTTTGTTTAAGCTTGTTTTGTAGAAAATAATATATACTAACTTTTTAATTAGTTGTGCAAGTGGGATAAGCAAAAGGAATAATATAGCTTTATATATTTATTCACAATTGTATTTTCGTTATGATCGAAATAATAATGTTGATTTAATTAAATGCTTTTTAAGAAAATCCAAATAGATTCAAATAAACAAGCAGCTTTTAAATAATTATTATTTAAATTAGAGGTCCCAAATTTTACATATGTGTAAATATGTTCAACAACTGTTAACATAACATAAAACACTTATCCATTTAAAGCTAGTTTAAAGCTACAAATTAAGAACTGATTATTTCTTAGACAATTTGTGGCTGATATGGTCTAAAGCTGCTTACAGAACTGATCGATACTATTTGTGTTGACAATATTAAAGTCAACCTGTTCGCAGCGACCGTGACCAAAGGATTTAGGACGCCGCACCGCATTCGTCCTTTAATGTGGCCTTGATGAGGTGAACTAATTAAAGCGGCGCTGATTAGCAGCAACTAGGAACTAGGATAAGGCCCGCCGGGGACAGAACGCAACAGAGGCACATGCAGGGCCAGGCCGTGTACAAGTGAATGCCGCATTGTTCGCACGCATAATGTGGGCTAAAGGATTTTTGGCGGCGCGCCGCAGGACGATAATGAACACAAATGAGTCGAGCGAAAGGAGTTTTTGCAAGCGCTCAACGAAATGGCAAACATTTGCCAAAAACCAAACACACACACACACGCACACACACATCGAGAACAATGGGCCCGGGCAGAACCTGTTGGTCCTGCCAGCCAGCAGAAGGACACGACCTTGGCGCAATGGCTCAAGAACAGAGCCAGCCAGCCAGCCAGCCAGTCAGGCATTTATAGAATTTGGCTGTATATCTATTGTTGCAATCTGATTGATTGCTGTCAGGACGAGCCGAGCCTGGGAAGGTAACCCATAGTCCTGGCGCAGCTGCCGCTGCTGCTGCCGCCATTTTAAATTCGTGCATTATTATTTTGGAAACTCTCGCGAGCAGCATTTAAAATGCTTAAAGTGCAACAATTTTGTAGGTGGAGCCACTTTCCTTTCGATTGTGGGCAAATTAATCACTCGTCTAACTAGACGCAGCTTGCGGCGCCAGGACATGCGCAACAGTCGTCCTTTGCCGCAGCCCAGCAGCCAAAGCGAGAGGCATATATGCCATGTGGCAAGCTTTTGTGGCACCCAGAAAGCTCCGTTATCTGGCTGGCCACACGCTGTCTGCACGGTGTACATAATGGCTCAGTGGATAGTTGATATATATGTATATATACATATATATATATATATATCTATACATATGAGTGCAGGCCAAATCAAAATGGCGTCACAAGCGGGCATATCTTGCTTGTCATACCCTGAAAATATTACAAAGGAATTGAACACACGCAATTTTTATATGTTTTTTATTAGAATAACGAGCTGTATGGATTTAGTTTTTTTTCCGTATTTACTTCTGTGTAAACGCAGCAATCTCTGGAACTATGAAAGCTACCGTCTTAAACATTTTAACAATAAATTCTCCCGATCGCTATGCAACTTAAGATTATAATTTTTTTTAAATATATTTTAGCATTGCTTTAATATTGACAAAAATCAAAATAAATACATGGTTTTTAAGCATATCTCGAGGACTATAAAAGCTATTGCTATTAAATTTAATTTTATATATTTTTGATTGCTAAGTTTTTAAGATATTAAATATTATACAGCTGCGCTTGCTTTTATATTGATTTTTCTTTGATTTTTAAATTTCAAAAATTTTTAAAAAGGTTTTATAGATAATTGTTCATTTACCAAAGTACCCACATTTTATTTAATAGATTTTTTGAATGTCTGCAAGGGGAATGCTGGGCTTAGGGTATCTTTCAGCCGTACACTGCCAACTAAAGCAATTTTTCTGGCTTTTTTTTCAGTTTTTCCTGGTTGGCTCTAATGATGAATTCAGTAGCTCGCGTGTCGCTTTGGCTCAGCTGTTGTCCCGGCAACAACAACAGCTACGCCTAATGGCCAACTCCAACTCCAGCTCCAACTCCAACTTCTGCTCCAACTCCAACTCCGACTCCTGATTGTGCTCCAGTTTGGCCGCCATCTTGGCGGCTAAGTAGCTGATGGGCTGACAGCTGAGGCGCGTTTGTCATAATCAAATGTGGATGGACTAGATGACACTGACACTGACTACAGCTGGCCCCAAGGCTAAGCAAAAAGGTCGGAAATTAATTTAAATTGCCTTTTGATGTAAATGCATTCCTCAATGCTGCAGCAGCAGCAGTCGCAGCAGCAGCAGCAGCCACTTCTTGCTGCAGTATGTGCTCCAGATTTGTCTTTTTGCAGTTATCGTTGGCTCTCTAAGTAGCTGCTGCTTTAACGTTGTGTGTTTGTCCTAAATGGCGTATATTTATCAACTGCCAACGGCAGCAACAACCCTCCCCCTCCTCCTTCCCCTTTACCCCCTTGTTGACCACTTGCTTAGCGGGTTTTTAGCTGCAGTGCGTGAAGAACTCAAATGGCAAGGTATTAACGAATTGTCGTGAGCTTCTTCTGGCCGAGCTCCTGGTGAAGCTCCTGTTCCTGGGTCGATGGCATTTGTGTTGTTTAATTGAAAAAACTGCTGCACAGTTGCATGTTGCACAAGTTCTATGCCCACATTTAATTTGAAAATTCCTAAAGAGTGTTTTCTTTTTCTGTTTTTTTGTTGTTGTTGGCAGCAAACAAAACTACAAACGCTGCTGATTGTTTCATATTAAAAGCGTGTGTGTGCAGCAGAAGCAAAAGCAACAACATCAATATTAACAACATGCGAGCGATGATGAAAAATCGCCTGCAACATGTTGTTGGATGCTGCTGGGCAGAGATCGAGGCTGAAACTGAGGCGACTCCATCGCCGGGAGGCGACTCCAGCGCCAGCTGCGGATTTTTACTGCCCGCTGGCAGCTCCGACATCAACTCCAATTACAGAAGTACACGCAGGCGTCTCTCTTATGATTCCTAGCTGCCTTTTTCTCCACTCTTTTTATTTTATTTTTTTTTTTTGTTGAGTTTCCCTCATGTCGTGCGGGCTAGAATTCGACAGAGAAAATCGACAAGAAACCAAACCGAACTAAATGAAAACGGTTGCATGTCGTTTTGAAATTGCCAGGCAACTGAACACCAAGTGTATGCATTGACAACCCAGCCATTGAATGAATATATTCATAACGATACTCATGCAATAAAATGGTATGTTATAAATAATCATCTCATGCTGCCTTAAATTAAGCAGGAAAAAGCTTTACTAACCAAAATCTACTGTGAATCTAAAAGGAAGATATTGGGGATTTGAAAATATAATTTCAATAAAAATCTAGATTATATCTTAAGCAAAGAAACATGTGTCAGAATGTTGCACAAAGAAGTTCGATTTTTAAAAATAATTATAAATAATTAGAGAATGTAATTATTTCTATTTTACCATTTTCAATTTAACTTTTCACATATTTTAATATTTTCTTTATTACATAGATGAATAATATGCTTATATAATTTAAAAGAAAAACAATAATTTAAGTAATGATTAGCAAATCTATCTATCTATAGACAATTAAGAAGTGATTTAGGCCTAATGATTTCATTGATCAATCAAGTGGGTAATTTACTGAAAAAATATATTATAAATATTTAATCAATTTTATTGATTGCAAAATAAAGCTTATGAAAACTTAAAAGATATGCGCAGCAATTGAGAACTTATATAATCATAAGAATTAATTTATCTTAAAGAAATCTTTTAGCTTTAAATATAGATTGCATATATTCATGAACTGCTTTAAAAGTTTTATTTTAGTTATTTTAATTTGCCTTAAATAAAAAATACCTATTATATTTTATTTGCATATAAATATCTGTATAGAAAATATATTTTATACTTTAAAATTTTGTATTTAAATATATTCTAAATGTTTAAATAAAATCATATAATTCAACAATAGAAAAAGATATTCAAAACTGAAAAATGTGTTTTAAATGTATTAATATATTCGTATCTATAAGATTAGATTTGAGCTAATCAACGAATTTATTTTATTTTGCTAAAATAGCGTTCAAATAAAATAAATACATATGGGAAATTAATTGTATTTAAATAATATATATTTAAATAAATATTCATCATGTTTAAAAGTTAATCAATAAATGCACACCTATTGGAATTCATTTATGAAATGATATGGGTTATTCCGCTTATTAAAATATGTTAATTATGAACGAATAGAATTTGGGCACGATTAGAAGAGTTATGTCAGAAAGTTGCCTGAGTTCGCTTTCATATGGTGGTATTAAGTTTTTCACTTGACAACGACAATTTGTCTTTGCGGATTGTGATTCAAATGCAAATCGCTTAAACTTGTTTGTGTATTTCTCGTTTTGCGCGCTTGGAATTTGGTAGCAAATCCAAAAATTGATTTTTAATTAAGGCATTTAACCAAACGCGCTGGCCAAGCGGGGACCCAGCCCAAAAACAGCCCGTAACCCGAGACCGAATGAATCATCGGAGCCCCGAGACGTCGCCGGACAATGTGCTCAATAAATTTAAATTCCGATTCCAAATCAGATTCAAAACTCGAGTGCAAACGAGCTCATTTTAAAGAGATGCAAGCCCGGAGACAAACTTGAAGCCAGTTAAGAAAAACATATAAAAGACTCATTTGTCGCTTGTGTTGTTTTTTTTTTTTATTTTTGGGGACTCTTTTTTGTTTTTTATGTTTTGTTTACAGAGCGCGCTGTAAAATTTCGAACGCAGCCAATAAAAATGGAAATGATGGCGCACAGAACGAAACGTTTATAAAATAATAATGCGAAATAATAATGTGACGGTGATTTAGCGGAACAGCGCCACGATTGAATACAAATAAAGTGCCTTGGTAGCGGGCGAATGGGGCGGGTTTTTTTTTTTTTGTATTTTTGGGGTAGCAGGACGCACTAATCTAGGATGATTTTAGCCTAATCTGGAGCAGAAAGCAGAGCGGGGCAAGCTGAAGCTGAAGTTGACGTTGAGTGGCAGGCAATCATCTGCCTCGTCCAGCGGCCAGAACTACCTGTTTCTGTGCCGTTTCTGTTTGCCAGCTGTGGAGCCGTCGTCGTCGCCGCCGTCGCTGCGCCGCCATAGGCCCGTTGGTCCAGGCCATGCGGCAACCCCGAAGCATAAATCAAAGCAAAAGGCGTGGCCTATCCAAGTGCGAGCGAGCAGGCGTGTTTTTCGAACATGCGCACACTGTGTGCGGCCCACTCGCACTCGCCGCAAGCGCGCACAAATGATTTACAGTTTTCGAACAGCGGCACACACACACACACTAGCGCGCACATCAGCGCTCTCGCTGACTCAACGCCAGTTGGTCTCCAATGGCACACACGCCGAAAAGGCTCTGTCAAACGTGAATCGAACGTGGCGCACTCAAGTACGCCAGCTGCGCGCTCGGTACCCGGTTTAAATTCAGCACTCTTGCCACTTGTCCACTACAAATAGTCGTGTGTTCGCGAACTACTTCAGGTTCAACTGGGTCGCCAGGCCCCCAACTGAGCTTTTTGAGGCGACGGCAAAAAGTGCACCGCAGTGCAAACAACAGTTCATCTAACGGTACTTAGGCCTGAGGATACATATGCAATATTGAGAATTCTTAAATTTCGTGCGCCAAGGCTTTAAGGCTCTAAAAATGCCAATTAAATTGGCGAAAATCACGACAATTGCGTAAACTAAACGAGTCAAGTGCTTAAATGTATTCAATACAGAAATTTTTCTGAGTGTATCACAAAAAGCCAAATACAATAAATACAATTGTGAATAATCTGTGAAGTGCTTAATTCAATTGAGTGCACCAAGCAACAAAAGTTCCGATTGGATTTGTAAACTTTCAACATATAGGTAAGCAAAAACAAAAATGATCCCTAAACAAATTTCTTGGGGAATTAAAATCCAAATAATTAAGCAGAAAACAGTAAGGGGTAACAACAAGTCTTCTTTATTTAAATTCTCTTGTGAAAATTGCCTCAGAAAAATCACAAAATGAATTATAAAAAAGTAAGCAAAATATAAACAAACAATCAATAAATAAATAAACAAAATTTAATTTAATAAATTGCAAGTATTTGACTTATAAAAGAAACCTTAATAGTAAGCAACATATTCTTTAAAAATAGTTCTTGTTAGGCAGCTTAAAGTTAAAAACAAAACTTAAACTTTCACGACTGTTATCAAACTTTTTCGAATAAACACACACGCATATAAAGGCACCGCAGCCTTATTGCCGAATTCGAAGTTCGAAATTTTGTTATTTCCAAGCGATCCCATCTCTTCGTGTACGTGAGACACACGTACACTGTACGTGAGATCAATAAGAATTCAACGTGAGCAATTCGAAATAGAATGAATAGAGCGTAAATTCGAACATGCGCTCTTTCGAACTCACACGCACGCAGTCACTCACTCTTGTTTGCGGCTACAAAAATGTTAGCGTCCGCAAAGGTAACAACAACCGCAGCAAGAGCAGTGCCAGAGCAGTGCGAGCGAGCTAGCAGGCGACCGCATTAAGTGCTGTCTGACTGCTCTAGCACACATGACCCGTTCGAATTTAGTTTTTTTTTATGCGCGAGTGTGTGTTTAATAAATGCACTTGGCTGTGTGTGTGTGTGTGTCTACTTGCTCGTACTCGCAGCTACAATTGGCGGCGCTGGCGCTGCGCGTTGCATGAGTTTTTTATTGATGCTCAGATATTTGAATTATGCCCGAGCAGTCAAAGTGAGACATTGGCGCTTCGAGCACGTATTCGCGGATACCCTCAACGCAACGCAACTGAAATAGCAACTGAAACAGCAACAGCAACCGACAACTTTTTGGCCCCGGCCAAGCAGCAATCCGTCAATCCGTCAAAGCAAATCGCTCGCTCCGCGAATCGTGCGGCTCTCAGCGAACATAAAATAACAAAATAAGCGCGCATCCGTCGGATACAGATACATTTGCACGACGCGCTGCGTTAATAACGAAAGATGGATGGCCAACTAAGTGTTTTCACTGCCAGTCTTTTCATCGATAACGCTCCCAACACATTCGCGCTGATGGATACCACAAATTCCGCGTGAACCGTTCGCAACAACAATTCGCGATTCGCCGCATCTACTCAACAATTGAATAACTGTGACAATTCCCGCGTCCGCCCGCCCACCGCGGCTAATTACGGCCAAAAGTCAAGTGCAACAGAAACTCAGTTAGCTGCAGGTAGAACTCAACTCGGATTAACCCGAAACGATGCGGGCTAAAATGGCAATGGGCAATTAGCTAAAGGCCGCCTCAAAGTGATCGAACACGGAACTATTTCCGCTCGCAAAACCAAATTGACAACAACTTTGTGAAGTGCATTAAAATAAAAACAAAAAAAGATCATAAATTTGGCCGAAACTTGTGCTTAACGGCAAATGCCAAACACCGTCGGCTAAACTTTGTTGTAGTGAAAAATTTAAAAGTTATTTTATTTTTAAGCAGAGGTAAATACAACCCAATATATTGCTTACAAAAATTCTTAACTAAATTCAGTTGCCAGATAGTTGTTAATATTTAATTAATTAATTTGAGTTTGTTTTTTATTTAAATGTATATATTATATACATTTTTTAACAGTTGTTTGTTGGAAAAATAAATGTGCGTATTTTTAAATTGGTCAGGAATTTATTTGTGAATTCTTACCATATTTAACAGGTTTTAATGCTATTAACTCTTAGGAAACTGCTGAAGAAATATCGATATCTGAATCAGGAAAAGCACACTTAAATTACAAACACAAATATTATAATTTAAAAATAATAAATAAAAAAGTATTTACATTTTGGCCAAAGAGATTAAAACTGACTATGAAATTGCTTTTTACTTAATATTAGTGTTTTAAAGTATATTTACTGAAAGACTTTAGATTAACATTCATTGTCTAAAAACAATAAACTTACCTAGTTTCACATAAAGTTTATTTGAGAAAAAAGTATTTAGCCCTAAAGGTAACTTTTACCTGGACGAGTTTTTAATAGTAAAGTTGATTCACCTTCAAGCAAAATACTTAACGTATATATTTAGAAATAAATAAAATTTGTTTATATGCAATAATATGTATATAAATATTACCAAGCGTTAGTTTGTGAAAAAAATGAATATTTTTTATCACATATATACATTTATTTGTAACTTATGTATATTTAAAGGTGCATACATATAAAAGTGCTAAAAGATTATGAATGATTTTATGACAACTAAAACAATCTTCAAATATTTGCATAAGAGAGATAATTTATTAAACAAATATTTAACTTAACGTACGCCGAATAAGACAATATATGTTTTAAGCAAATAATGTTTTTTATTGTGTGCCTTATAAAAGAATTATTTTATCAGCTTTTTCCTTTAACAATAACAACTTTTTTTATTGACAAGTGTTTAGTTTGTTTTCTCGATAATCATTCAGCAAAATTACTATTCTTATGAATGAATAAGTTTGTATTAGATTAAAAGTTATAGCTTTATAAAACACATATTTAGTGTATATATAAAGCGAACTTTAACAGTTCTCCAACATTAAAACTTTGCCTGCCTTGAGTCTAATTTACTTTAATAACGTAAACCGACTATTGAATATCTTGTTCTCGCACAAATTGGCCCTGAATTATCGAATCTTTGAATCACATTGATATAAACACATATATATTAAATGGGCTGCAGCCTTCAATTAAATTATGCTGGAAATAATATTGTGGTAGAAACGAGGAGAACTCTATCAAATTGCTTTTGTTGTGCTCCCATTTTGTTGTAGTAGTTTTTTTTTTTTTTGTTTTGTTTTTGGGTTGCGTGCGCGATATCAACGCAAAGAATTTTCACTTCATTAAAACGAATGCAGCCGTTTTTGAAATAATTAAGAGCCACAAAGGCGAAATGTCACCGCGAATGAAAAATGCCTAACAAGCAGCCACAATCTACCTAAATTTGTATTATATACATATAGTACATAATGTTTATGTACACTGGTTATGTAAATGGTATTTGGGAAAACCAAAGAAATTGCGTGCCCTGTCGAGGAAGTCATGCTGACCAGACCGAGACTCGGACTCGAATCGTATTAAAATGTTGCTGCTGCTGCTTGGCCAGAGTTGGGCATTGATGTGGAACGCTAAGAAGAGCGCACCCCCTCGGCTAAGTCCACTGGGCGCCCATGGTGCCGATCCCTGTCCTCACACATGCCACTTGATGTAGGTCACTTTCATTTGCATGCGCCCGCACGGAGGGTGGTCGCCTCCAGATCAAAGTGCGCCTCAATGGACTCTTGCATAATGTGGACACAACACCAGAAATTGCCGCTGCTGCCTGCAGAGTTAATTGGCCGCCTAGTTGCGCAGACAATCTTCACACACTCACACAGTTCCAAGTGCAAGTCTGGATTTGTCTTCTTCATTTTTATACCATGAACCAATTTAAAATTGTTGAAAACTGTTTCATGGTTTCATGGTTTTCTGCTTAAGCTTGTAACAGGCTGAAGAAGTATATAATTTGATCTCCAGGTTTAAATAACTCCATTTAATCCTGTCCAACTCTATTTATCACTGCTTCAACACAGCGATCTCTGGAACTATAACAGCTAGCAATGTAAACTTTTGATTATATATTCTAATAATCTTTAAACAACTTCTGCTTTTCATTTCGTTTCAATATCATGTCCACTTTTCTTTATATCTATAGATATCTATATAAATCAATGGTTTTTGAAAGATATCTTAAAGATTTTAAGAGCTATATCAATTAACATATAATATATTCTCGCTAATAATGCTCATTTTTAAAATATTTTGATTTTTTGATAAATCTTTCCGTTCGCCCACAAATCGCAAATTACGCAGTTTAAATGATACAGCTTTGCGCTTATACATATACATATATTTAATTGTTATCTTTGAGAACTGAAAATTTCATAGAGATTATGCTTTTAGTTCCTGAGTTACGCAAGGCTTTTTTTGTTATAGGGAGGTCCACACGCATTGCGCTGCTTGCTTTCGAAAGCTGCTTGGTGCAGGGTATCACCTATTCGAGCACTTCTTGCTTGTCCTTGTCAGCACTCGAATTTATGCCATCATCTTTCGCTTTTTGGGGCTGCGCCTGGAGCACACATTCATCACGGTATATGCGACTGGGCTGAAAGTGCCGGCTAACAGACCCGGCTAACATGTCATGATGATATTTCAGCTTAACTTATTTATATTTATAAATCAAAATACCACAAAAAAAAAGAAAAAAAAACAAATGTATGAAACACGCAAACTTTGCCGCGACAACAAGCTGAACAAATAGCAACAACAACAACAACAAAAGCACTGCATAGTTGTTATTGTTGGGGAGTCGTTGATCTATTGGGGCGACGACGACGACGGCAGCCATTTGCTTGAAGTTTGTATATATTAGGTACAATAAGTGCCGGGACACATTTATTTGCGACGACTCCGAAAAGGAGACGCCAACTTTTCATCCTGACGGCCGCTGATTTCTATGCCCAGCACGTTGATAACAAATTTGTGATTTATTTGCTGCTTTTTATTTGCTACACTCACATGTGCAGCGAATCAGCTTTGCCAAGTTTAAAGAATTCTAATAAAGATTTGATTAATCCCGTGCTCAAGTTAGATAACTGGGCAAACATATTTTAAATAATCAATTAAGAACAGTTTCTTATTATATATATATTATATAATAAATTTATACAATATTACAATGCGCTTTATTTTCCTAAACAATTATATATTTAATTATCAGTTTGAACTAAGCTTGTTAATTTTTTCTATTCAATTCTTATCTCATTTAACTTTAAGCTCTCATTTGCTTTTATAAACTGCACAAGTTTGAGATTGTATGTAATTAATATTTCAATTAAGCACAACTAAATGAAGGAACCTTTAAATAATCTATGATTGTTATTACAGTCTAAGCGTCAGATTTGCTCAAGCAGACTTCAAATTTAATCTAAAAATTCTCAAAAATCAACTACTTAAAAAAGTTTAATAACTTCAAACAGCTTTAAATTTTTTTAATTTCAAAAGCTTACTAAACATACTATTTCAACAAAAATAAAAAATAAATAAAACCTGTTTGACTTCATTCCTCTTCACGCATATTTTATGATCCTCACATATATAATTAAATAAGGTCCAAACAGTAGCTGGCCACAAGACTCGTTGTCCTTGCCAACTCGGCACGAGGTCATTATTCCCAGCTATTGCATAACAGTGCGTAAATTGAGTGTAAAAACTCATGTAAAGGACACAAAAGGAGCTGAAAAACCGCACAGAGTATTTTTGAGTATGTGTCAAAAGGTCGACAATGGCCGTGAAGATCGCAGAGTCGAGAAACAAATCAAAAACTCATAAAAATTATGACGAGGGTTGAGGCTGAGAAACTGTAGCAGTGAGAGCGAGAAAGAGAGAGTGAGAGAGAGTGAGAGAGATGTGAAGAGCAAAGCAGAGCAGACGAAAAAAAAAACAAATAATAATATTTATGACTACTTTTATGAGGTGCTTACAAATTTTTATGAGTTTTTAATGGGGCCCACTTGCATTCGTGTGCGTTTGTCGTTCCATTGTTGTGGCTAACAGAGAGAGAGCGAGAGGGATAGAGAGAGAGGGAGAGACAATGAGTGTGACTGCGCGTGCGCAAATACCTTTTTTAGAATTGTGCGACCTCGCCTCGTCCCTGCTCGGGCGCTGGCCTGTGCCATGTTTACACACACACACACGCACACACAAACACGAGCTACGCCCATGTTGACAACAAATATTAAAAATTATGATTTATGAGCGGTTCCCGCTCCAGGCCCAAACCACAACAACAACAAAACAAGGCGCGTTCTCGAAATCTGTAATGGGCGACGACAACGGGCGACATTTGTAAAAGAAATAACTGCTTAGGCTTTTGTACACATTCATAATTAAGAGATGGCTGGCATACGGACTGGCCTGGCCCAGTCTGCTCCGAAGACGCCAACGCCTGCCAAGTGCTTGGAAATAGATGACAGACCAATACATATGTATATAGATATGAAAGTGTTAGATTTGGTTTGAAAGTAAATTCGTTTAAAGACTTTTTGGAAAAATCATAAGCAATAATTCAACCAAATATTAAATAGAGAATTAAATTAAAGATACTTTTTTAATATTGCGATTGACAACATTTTATTAATAATCATGTTTTCTAGACTTTCTAAAAATTTATCATTGTTTAATTTGGAATACTGAAACTGAGAACTGAACTCGCTTAAAGAGTTTAAAGTAAAGACATAAGATCAAATCAAATATTATATGGGGAATTTATTTAAAAATACATATTTTATAATGCAATTGACAGCATTTTATTAATAATCATGTTTATATTCTAGACTTTCTAAAAGGTTATCATTGTTTAATTTGGAATACTGAAAAAAGAGTATTGAAAGGTGCTGCACTACTATAAAATTAATCCAAGCTAAAAAGAAATTTTATATATTTATTATAGATTTGCTTCAGTCTTTTAAATAAAACGCTAATTTAAACCAATTAATATAACTTAAATCTATATTAAATTCTTACATATTGATCGCTCCATTTAAAAGGATTCATTTTATATTATTTTTATAAATAAGAATAGCAAATAAATTTTAATTAAATATTAAGTATTAATTAGTAACAGGCAAATAAATTAAAGCAAACTATATTAAATTGGTTTATATAAGAGTTAAATGTGTCTAATTAGCTGGTACAAAAGTTTTAATTAATTAAAACTATTTGAATATGTAAAGTGAAGTTAATTATTATATATATGATATAGCTATATAAACTCAAGTCACAATTCTTGCTTGATTTTAATTAATATTTCCTTACATAAAGTATATAAGCAAGAAGAAAACTTTCTTCTCACCTTCCACCATTCAATTGAATATTTATTATCGATTATGCAAAACTTAATCATCAGTCAAAAGATCGTTTCCTCAAAATGTCTGCCTTAACTGCCAGGGAGTTTTCATGAAAAGTGTCCAAAAAAAATAAAAAGAAGGACATAAATGGGAAACCCTTTTCAGCTGTCGCATTTGGGCAGCAATTGATTTATGGTGGCCCAGGACTTAAACTCTGGAACTGTGGCGCATGTGCAACTCAATTGCTGTGTTTACCTTTTTAGCTTCTTCTTCTTCTTGTTGCACTTACCTGTGGCCAAGGGAAATTCTGCGGTTGTAACCGAAAATTTCACTCCCGTTTTAAACTGTTTATACAAAGGCGGCCCCGAGGGCAGAAGCAGGAGCCGAAAGGAGCAGACAAAGGAAAGTCGCTCAGCTTGTTCGCTCCCTCGTCTCACAAAATGTCGCTGGCCCGAAAGAGAATTGCGATAATTTATGGCTTTCATATGAGCCAACCGATATCTATTCCTATATAAGATCTCTTTATATATACATATATATATACATATATACACACATTTTGTTTGCGCGTTTTTGGTTTGCGTTTTCATTATTCATGGATTTAATTAACACCAATTGAACCGCTTGTCGCCCCGGCTCTTTGGTAAACAATTTCGAAGCTTCGCATTATTTATTGCCTTTTTATTTCGACTGCATTCTTAATTTGCCGTTAAGTGATCGAGGCAAACAAAAGCAACGGGCGCCAGTTTGGGTCAACACGCATTCAATTAATTGTGGATTAAAGATGAACGTTTTTTCTTTATCTATTAAAAATAATATTGAAGATTTCTCTTCTTAACTCTACAATTGAAAACTGATTCAGTTTAAGTTAGGTATTTATTTTCTTTAGATATATTTCAGGGTCCAATCAACTGCTGAGTTCGCTTAGTTCTTGGCCAGATTGATTTGATCTCTAGCCCCATTCTTTGGACAAATAATATCTATTCGAGGGGGTCAAAGTGGGGTCAATGTGGTTAGCTTATCACAGCGTATAATTTCGATAATCAAACTGAGCTTTTGCCTATGGGTTAATACGTAAATCGAAACCGTTACAATTGCTTTAAACTCCATAATCGCGAAAAGCGAAATACGAAAGAAAACAAAACAAAATAAAACCAAAAGAAAAAAAAACATAAAATAATACCCAGGAACGCTGCTCATCAAATAAATCTCTGTCCACGACCAGGGATGGGGGCAGGGCTGGGGAGCAGGTATAGGGCCAGGGCCAGAGCTCAGAGCCGTGGCCCGTACGCCGATTTAATTTAAAGCTTCAACTCCTTTCATTTGGACAACATGCTAAAGGGTTAAATTGCCCACTGAATCGAAATTATTGGTTTCATACCAAGAAGAAGAAGAAGACCACGAAGAAGACCACAAAGAGAAGAGCAAGAGAGAGAGAGAGATAGAGAGAGAGAGAGCAAAAATATTGCAGAGGTCGTTGCATTGTTTCCTGTCTTTTCTTTCGTTTTGGGCAATGTTTTTTTTTTGTCTTCTTATTATTTTTTCGGCCATATTCGCTGAGCACGCTCTGGGCCAAAACAACAACTGGCAATTGTGGCCGCTTTCTGCTGCTATCTCTGTGTGGAAAAAATACAAGTTTTCCACACGGGCTGGCCCTATCAGCGATGGTGTCCAGCGCGGAGCGGTTCTTTGTTTGCGGCAAGTGTCCAAGCAACGCGAGTGGGCGGGTCAGCCAAACCAACCAGCCAGCCAAGCAGGCAGGCTCTTAGGCTGGCTTAGTGGCATTCCATTGCCTGGACTCCACCAAAATTGCTGGCACGTAATGCCAATGCTTAGGCATATCCGCGCCTGCCCATCGGCTCAAGTGAAATCCAAACAGTCGCCTTCTCACAGCCCGGAAACAGGCCCAGTGCTTTTTGGCCAAATTGGCTTCTTAACCGCTTCGCAAAATAATTGTAATAATGATGCTCAGTAGGCAAAAGCAGCCACATTCAAATTATAAGCCAACAGCAAATGGGGGGCAGAGAAAGGATAAACACTCGTCGAGCCTGCCAAAATGCATTATTATCGATAAAAGTGGCAACACTTTTTATTAAACGGAAAACTGTTTATGAGAAATATATGCATAATTGTAAATATATAATATTATATATACACTGATGTAAATAATTTAAACCCATCAACACTTTTAAAACTGTTTTACAGGGAACTCCTTTTTCTTTTTTACCGCATATAGGCTTCTCATATTTTATAGTGTATATATTTGTATATAAAAAAGGACACGAAATCAAAGCAAACCTCATAAAAATATTTTTAAATTTTATTTAAAATTATAAAAGCTTCTTCATAATTGAAGTTTTCTTCTTATAACAAACGCATTTATAATTGAATTTTCGGCCAAACATATATAAATAAAATCAAAGTCTCTTAAATAAAATTAAAATAGTAACCATATAAATGATCGTAATAAAAATCAAGTTAAAGTTTAAATAAACATTACCAAAAACCCCCCACACATATTTTTTATATAAATTGAGTAATGAGATCGTCTTTAAAAAAAGCTTACATTAACATAATTTATTCAAGCGCCTTTTCCAATTTTAAATAAGATCTCCAAGATATGCCTCAAAGCATACAGTGCCTGCCAGAAAGACGCCAACATATGCGCACATATTGTTAAGATTATGCATAGATTATTTGAGCTGCAGCTAATGCAAATATTTAAATGCTGCCTGGGCACAGAAGCTCATCCGATCTCCTTGTGAAATCTGCGCTGGGCGTGCTTTGGCAGACTGCACCTCAAGCGTTGGACGATAGCATCTGCTCAAGAGAGAGAAAGAGAGAGGGGGAGAGAGAGAGAGGGAGAGAGCTGATAGCTAACTTTACATTCATTTCGAGTACTGTGAACTGAATATAATACCCAATATCACGTATTCTCCACTGAGATCTCTCTTCCCCTAATTAAATCCTTGCTTTCTGCATATCTTTGACAAATCTCTGATCACTCTTAGCTATAAGAAGGATAATAGCTTGCCAAACTGGCTAAGGCGGTTTGCCATTTATCTTTCTCTTTATATTTAACCCATAATATAATTTTCACTTTCATATGTTAATTTTTTTTTATAAGATTAAGTTTTAGACATAGATATTTCATTGAGGTTTCTATTACATTACTGACAAAACTTGCTGTGAAAAAGGGAACTGGCAAATAAAATAATAAATTTATTAGAAATATTTATATTTTCTTTAGGCTTTTAGCAGCTAATCTTTTGTAATTTATATTCTTTTAATTACTTGAGTTGATACTCGTCTAGACAGCTGTTTCAAATAAATAAATAAAATAAAAAAATAAAATATATAACCTATATTATAATTTTGACTTTCATATGTTAATTTTTTTAAGTTTAAGACATAGAAATTTCTTTTTAAAATGCTCCTGTTTTGGCTAAAGGTTTCTAAAGCATCACTGGGAAAACTTGCTATGAAAAAGGGACTAGCAAATAAAAAACAATAAATAAATAAATAAATATTGTTATTAAAAATATTTACTATTATTACTTAGGCTTTTAGCAAATAATCTCCAGCATCTTTAAATTACTTGATAAATAAATAAATAATTAAATAAACTAACGTTTGATTTGATCTCGTTATAGATACAAAATGGATCCCGACTGTTTTGCGATGTCCTCGTACCAGTTTGTCAACTCGCTGGCCTCCTGCTATCCGCAGCAGATGAATCCGCAGCAGAGTCATCCGGGCGCCGGCAACGGCAGCGCGGGCAACGTTGGCGCTGGCGGCGCCAATGGCGGCAACGCGGGCGCCGCGACGCCCGTCGGCGGCGGCGGCGGCGGCAACGATTATTTTCCAGCGGCCGCTGCTTATACGCCCAACTTGTATCCGAACACGCCGCAGGCGCACTACGCCAACCAGGCGGCCTACGGCCTGGGCGGCGGTGGGGGCGGGGGCGTGGCGCCGGGCGGCGGACAGGCCAACGCCGACATGGTCGACTACACACAGCTGCAGCCGCAGCGATTGCTCTTGCAGCAGCAGCAACAGCAACAGCAGCAGCAGCAGCACGCACATGCAACTGCTGCTGTTGTCGCCCAGCAGCAGCAGCAACAGCAACAGCAGCAGCAGCAACAGTTGCCGCAGCAACACCCGCAACAGCAGCAGCAGCAGCAGGCGAGCATTAGCTGTAAGTACGCCAACGATCCGTCGACGCCCAGCGGCAACAGCAGCAACAACAACAACAGCAGCAGCGCCAACAGCAACAACAACAACAACCAATCGCTGGCCAGTCCGCAGGATCTCTCCACAAGGGACATCTCGCCAAAGCTCTCGCCCAGCTCTGTGGTGGAAAGCGTCGCCCGCTCGCTCAACAAAGGCGTTCTGGGCGGCAGCCTCGCCGCCGCCGCCGCCGCCGTTAGCCTGAACAACAACCACAGCGCGGGTGGTGCGGTGGGTGGTGCTGTGGGTGGCGGCGGCGGCGTTGGGCCCGTCAACGTCAACGTGCCCATGCACAGTCCGGGCGGCGGCGACTCCGATTCGGAGAGCGACAGCGGCAACGAGGCGGGCAGCAGTCAGAACAGCGGCAACGGCAAAAAGAATCCGCCCCAGATCTACCCATGGATGAAGCGAGTACATCTCGGACAGAGTAAGTAAACAAAAATAAATATTAAATATATTTATTAGCATACTTTCGCATATTTATTTAAAGACAGTTTTTAGCTTAAGATTTACACACAAAAATAAAATTTGTTATTTTTATATTTAACAAAAGCTTTATGAGAGCTTTACACAATCTATTTGTGTATTTTTGAAGAAAGGTTTACAGTTGTTTTTTGAATTTTTAACTAAAAAAAATTCTGTTAGATTTCGACGGCTTCTTCTTGTTTTTCATGATTTAACATAAATATCCATGAAAAATCCTAGTCATAAAAATAGTAGAATTTTTTAAAATTTGTATATATTTTAATCTGGTTGATTTACAATATGATCAATTAAATGCATCCTTTAAAGTTTGCTTATATATATAAAAATGATGTGTAAATTTTAAGGCAACTTTTGCATGGGGAATCAATGAAAAACACTTCTAAAAAAATTGGAAAATCAAATAAATGTTAAACACAAATTTTCAATTAAAAACACTGCTAAATAAAGTAGAGAAATCAGATTGGCTGCCAAATGAGTGAAATAATCTATGAATAAATTTAATAATAAATTAAAAAACCCACCTGGCTTATATTAAATATTCTAGTTGCCGTAAATATTGCAGCGACTGTTGACAGATCGAAGTTACTTAACGAGTAGTTACAACAAACAAATGAGTGCTCTACGAACAATTACGAGTACTCATTCGCAAGCGACAGATAAAGGGGGCGCGTGGGCGGGGAGGCAGCTTGTAGAGTATCTGCAGCCCCGAATTGTCTGGCGGGGCGCAACTTGTCAAAATACATAAACAATAACAAAAGATTTCGCTCACACCGAAACACTTTTCCATTTTCCATTTTCCACTTTTTTCCGTTGCGTGGCGCTGCGTGAAAACTCGACCGCGAAAATCGCAGCGCGTGAAAATTGTAAACAAACGTGTGCCGAGCAGACCGAGCAGACCGGCACCCGCGGCTAACGCGGACAGACTCCCACAATAACTCATAATACCGAATACCGAATGCAGATACAGATACATTTAAAAAGATACAGATACAGCTACAGCTACAGCTACATTCTGTGTTAGTTTGCTGCTTGTGAATCTCGCACCTCTCGCTCCGTTTATATTTAAATTCTATGAAATATGCTGCTGCCTGTGCATTCTATAGATACGCTGCCCAAATTTGTGAGACGAAAAATTGTTGAGCGATTTTTCATCATGTCAATGGCGCGCACACAGATTTTTCTTTAGCACCCCAATCTCCCCAAGCTCTCACCATCTCCTCCTCCTTTTCCAGCCAGCTTTTGCTGAGCCACGACCAAATTATTGTTGATGCCAGGCAGCATCAAATTATTGACTGCCACAGCCACAAATTGTTTGCCAGCCATCAGGTGGATTCGACCCGCGGATCGTGCGAACTTTCCGTTTGGGCCAAAAACAAGAAAAAAATAATTAACAATTTCTTGCATAAATCTATAAAATGCTTGTTTTATTGAAGACCTGTCGTCGATCAAACCTAGCCTGACTGATTGTTCGGTTCACAGCTGATTGCTGTCAGTTGGCATGCCCGGCTAATTGGCACGAGTTGGCATTCCCCGGCACACCTCTTTCGATTCGACATTTGCTTAAAAATCCCATTAATTAACAATTAACTGCATTTTAAAATACTTCTAGCATATTAATAAATCTATAAAGTTACTGAAAGTGTTTTCATTTTGTCATTAAATATGTAACACTTAGAGGGAGCGAGAGAAACGATCCTATTGAGTATACATATTATTGATCAGATCAAACAGTCGAGTTGATTTGAATTTGTCTTTCGATTTATCTATTTTCTATATGTTCCTCTTGTTGTATTTTACAGTACATATGCCAAAGTCAGCCTGATATAACTACTATAACATATTGCTGCCATCGGAATTATCGGAGACAAAATGAGTTTTTGTCTGAAAACCTTTTTTGTTTTTCAAGATATCTCAATAAAGTTCAGCAGTTTTTAATGTCTTCAATTATCCCACAAATATGCAAAATTTCTTTTACATTGAATTATTATAGCATATAGCTGCAATAGGAATTATAGGAGATAAATGAGTTTTTGTAAGGGAAACTTTTTAATTTTAAAAGATACCTCAAACAAATTTAGTATAAAGTAAAGCCACCACAAAATGGGAAAAACATTTTTAGCATCACATAATTATATTATAAAGCTGTCATAGGAAGAATGGGAAAATAACTGCATTTTTATTTGAAAATTTTTTTGTTTGGAAATATATTGTAATTTAGTTTCAGACTGAAAACATTATTAACTAATGAAATTGAATTTGCTGCAAGCGCATTTAAATGTCGGAAATCCCCGAAAGAAAACATTTCTTTCTTGGTTGCCATACAAAAATGTAAAAAAAAAAGATTCAGCCTTATATTTTGTCTGCGGCCTAATGACTTTATATAAGCTGTGAAGCGTTCGTAACGCAAATTGGCATCGATAATTGCCAGTTGGCAGCTGGGAGCTGAAAAGTGCACTTGCAAACGGGCAAAACTTGACAACCCGAAATCACAACATGTCGGCCAATTAAAGAGCAGTTGAAAAGCGCCGTCAAATGCATTTGCATTCATAAATAGTCGGGCCAACAAGACCAAAAGCAGATACATATTGATTTAGCAGGAAAAACGCTTTTTTTGCCATTTTCCATTTGTGTGCACAAAACTCGTTTCAAGTCCAATCAATGGGGCATATTGTTATTATTATTTGTG
The DNA here is from genome assembly GCA_004143845.1 of Drosophila lacertosa. Classification (NCBI taxonomy): domain Eukaryota; kingdom Metazoa; phylum Arthropoda; class Insecta; order Diptera; family Drosophilidae; genus Drosophila; species Drosophila lacertosa. The sequence continues at coordinate 22,368 of SCDZ01000738.1, read as the reverse complement.
TATCTGTAACTCATGGCAGCCAACCAACAACAACAACAACAACACCGATGAGGGGAACTCGCAAACAAGTGCAAAAAAAATAATTATAGTTGGGAGAAGTAAAGCAAATCGCCAAGATGCGTATTACTCGTATCTGGTAATTGAAGAACATGAATGAAGCCAACTTCGTCTGCCATTTTTAGAATCGCTCAGCACTCAGTCACTCATTTGCATACGATCTTAAGTATATATATATTTATACATACATGCTTATATGTCTGCTTTATATATCCACACTCACATACATGCATCTAATTTATGTATCTTTTTTTATGCATCGATGAGGTTTAATTACATTCCATCAGCCCGCAGTTGGGCGCAATGTGAAGCGCACTCAGCTGTGAGTGCTGTGAGTGCTGCCAGTGAGTGCAGCGAGTATTCATGAATAACAGCAGGTACTTTTCGCAGTCATGTTAAAGCTCTTGGCAGCAAGGGCTACTGTGTGGAATAATGCAATGAAGGGGGAGATTTTAAAGTAAATAACTTAAAGATACAAAGATACAATATAAAATATAAACATAAATTAAGTTGAGGATAATACCAAAATGAAGAGATATCTTTGGGAAGAACTTGTGCTTTATTTATTTAAAAGTTCAATCAAGCTAGTTCTTCCTAAAATAAATCCCCATTTTAATAAACTTACCTTAGAAAAGGATATTCATTTAACTTAAAGTAATTTCAATATTTTAGGCTTAAACCTGAAAGCAAGGTTTTAGTTCTTCATTTAAAGACTAATTTTTCATAATTAGTCTCCAAACTTTTGTGCCAATAAAAATAATAACTTAACAGTGTCAATAACCTTTTTTTTGCGCTTAACCAACAATTAAAATCATGTTTCTAATAATTTTCTTATCGCTTAGCTCCTTTTTTGCCAACCTTTCTCTCTCTCTCCCTCTCTCTCTCTCTTTCTCTCTAAGTGTGTGTTTCTCTAACGTGTACAACTTAATTTGCGACGGCAAATGTCTTTATTAAATGGCAAATGCGGTGGGTTCTCCATAAATATTGCAATTTGAGTGGACGCCATTAAAAAATCAACAACAAAGCCACCAAAAAAAAAGGAAATGTGTATTAGAGAAATGCTATTAAAAAGAGGAAGGGGCAGGGGCAGGGGGCATGTGGCAGGGAGCTGGTTGCAACTGCATGTTGCAGCAGCAAGAACAGGCGCTGATTAAAAATCTGCAGCAACAACAACAACAACAACACGACAATAACAACAACAGCATGTTAACAATTATGCAAATTTTTGTGTGCATGTTAAAGGTGCAACAACAACAACATGAGCTACAACTACAACAACGTTGATTACATATAATCACGTCAGGTTTTTTCCTTTTATTTTTATATATGTATATATATATATCGTACATATTAAAATAAAGTTAAACGCCATCTTCGAGACGCGCCTCAATTAGTTTGCTGCACGAGAGGAGATCGTCAGGCGAGAACGAGAGAATTTTGCGAAACACCTTTTTCTCCCTACTTCCCGCCCCTCCCCCCTTTTACAACCCGCCCCTGACTAAACCTCATTTTGTGCATTTGCATTTAGCATCTAGTTAAAAAATTGTTTGGCTTAAATGAGCTCATAATGGCGCCAAACAGAATCTGCAAATGAAGCAGCAGCAAATCATAACAAAGATACATTTATATTAACAGATACAGATACAGATACATTTAAATATCGCATGCAATCCTGTGAAGTTGTTGTTTGTCTAATTGACAAGACCAAAACTGGCGACGTTCCAAGCAATTTCGCGAACAGATCATCAAAGATCTTTTGCGCCCACAATTCGCATCCATCAGATACTTTTCCCGCATACCTGCTAAACTAACCAAATGTCAAATGCTTATTAGATACATCCCCCTTCTACCCTCCCCCTGGCCCCAGTCCGGCTACAAATTGTCAATTTAAAGATATTCTCGTGCATGCTGGCGGCTCTCGGGACAGTCGCCCCAACTGCAGCCTAATTAGTTGGGCTTTATTCATACAATTTACATTTTAAATAGCCAAAAAATTCAAGAAATCTTTCCCTCGAGCGATGTCTGCTGCTGCTGCCAGCGGGTATATACGATTGGATAGAGCGCTTAATTGAAATTTCATATGGCTGGTAATGCTTTAATTAGTGAGACAATCATATATATTATGTAACTGAAGCTATTTGATCTAAAGGTTATATATCTTTTAAAGAAAATATATATAATAATAAATAATAAATATAGAAAAATATTAAATACTTTATAAAGCTAAAGAAGTATTAAGTATAAATTATAATTTGACAACAATTTCCTATATTCTTTAAGTTTTTGAAATAATTGACAAATAAATAATGAATAAAATCAATAACCATTATAAACATATTAAATACTTTTTAAAGCTAAAGAAAAAACCATATTTGATTTCCTATTTATAGAAAGTATCTTTTGACAACTATTTGCTATATTCCTTAAATTTAATAATGATTGAAAATCATATTCAAATTATTGAGATACCATTTTATTTATTAAATTCCTTTTAAATTAAATTTGTATATATCATAATATATTTTATAAAAATAGCTATGTATCTGCATATATCTATAATATATATATAAATGTATCTTAAAATTATTATTTGCTGCACCTTAAAAACTGAACAATCTAAATGCAAATACAGGTTTTCCTTTTAGTTAGCTGAAATTTGTATTTGCAATAGAGCTCAAAGAGCACCTTGCGGTATTTGAGTTATTTTATTAAAAATGTTAAGCAAAATTGCATTTGGCAACTGGCGAGTTGGCAACTGCCTGTAAAAGCCATTTGAAGTTTCGTTTAACTTGTTTGTGCCGTTCAACCCGAAGGCCACATTGAGATGCAGGATGTTATACTACAAAATTAATAGTTCGCAAACGAGTTGAATGCCAGATATGCACAAGATATGCCAACCGATGGCTGCAAGGCCTTCGCCGGGTTGAGTCTGTTCTTGGTCTTCCCCTCCCTCCCTCCCTTGTCCCTTCAGCTACTTGTCTATGCGGCAGCTCCTGCTCGCGATCGAGCCGCATGCAACAACACCAGAGACTGGAGACTATAGACTGGAGACCTGAGACTTAAGAACAGAGCTGGATGCAGACCCAGTTCGCATTCGCTGGTCAATTACATTTTCATTAACTTGGGACACGACTTTTCGAATAGCTGCGTTTAATCATAATGATTGTTATTATTTCCGAGCACACAACAAAACTACTTTCTAAGCTGCGGCAAGGTGCTGAAAACGCTGCGGCATATAAATTAATTTTCCAAAAGGTGTTGCCCCCAACCAGTTACTGTTTATTGGACTATATAAAAAAGAAATATTTATATATATATAAAAGTTTCCTTTTTTTTCTGCCTTCGTTAAAATGTCAACTAACAAAGCGTAAAACTTTTGGCAGCTGAAAATGAAATGTATATATATATTTAAATATTCTAAATAGTAAATTTATTTTTATATGTGTATGCAGAGACTTTTCTCTGGTCACATCTGATTGTTCTTAATGAATTCTGGTCTCATTCATTCCTGCGGCTCGCAGAGCATGAAGTAAATTGTGTCGGATGTGAAACTCATCACTTTGCTTGAATTAAAATTCATTTGCGGCGCATGCAGCGCATTAGGGGTATGCAGGAATAAATAAGGGAATATTAAAAAAATATATATGCAGCTAATTTGTATTTGTATTCTCTTATTGCTCATTAAAATTGAACTCTTTAGACAACTTTTGATCAGTTTAAAAACTATCACTCATCATATTGTCCAAATCAAGAGCAGACTATTGCAGAACACAACAGAAAAAGATGAATGATTACACCGAATTGTTTATGCGAGCAGGCCGAGATACTTTTTGATGGCTGATGATGTCTTCAAGTGGCCGCAGCCGCACTTTTTGGCCAAAGTTAATAAAAGCGCATAAAAAAGCTGCGAGACACTAACAATGGTCCGGCCCAAAAGAAGCCAAAGAAACAAAGACGACAACAACAACAACAACAACAATGGCGCCACTAATGACTGATGATGTGCCAGCGCTGATAGATGCAAATGCAGCGCATACCACAAAAGATACAGATACATATACAGATACTTATAGTTCTAGCCGCCTGCAGTTAGACAAATATATACGCAAAACAAAAAGGAGAAATTTTATTCATTAGTTCATTGGTTCAGCGTGTCGATGAGTTTCTTGTTTACTTCGCTTTTGTTTAGAGAGCAAACAGCTCAAGCGGTGCAACAGAAAGTATCTTGTAGATACGAAATTAAATTGCGAATAAAGCAAAGTAATTGCGATTTGAATGGTGAAAAAGTGCGAGCGATAAATTCAACTGAATGTCACGCGGCCACCGCATGCGAATTTATCAAATTCAGGCGCAAATTGGCGCACATCTGCAAATTGGCATCGCCTCTCTCCCTCTCTCTCTGTCTCTGTCTCTTTCTCTCTCTGATATCGCCGAGCTACGCATAGAATATTAATCTCCGGGCGCATTAACTAAAACGAAATGACGCAACGGCGATAAACGCAAAGCTCACAGTGGGCTAAAAACAAATTTAAGTACTTAAAAAAGTTGTGTTAAGTTTGTTTATAAAGTAAATCTACAGGATCAATAGTTAGTTAGTTTAGTTAGTTTAATTTTGGACGTGGGTTAAGTTCTTCATGCATTCATTTTATATTTTATGATTATTATTTATATATATTTATATACAGTCAAAATTCTCTTCCGAATAACGAAGTTTATTTTATAACGTTTTCTTTTTAAAAAACACGTAATATTTTTTATATTATATAATTATTATATATAACGAATTATTTTTTCGTTTACTTAAACTTTGCTATACGAAAGTTTGACTGTATGTTAAAACAAGCTTAATATTAAGCTAGGAAAACCTGATTGATATTATTATATACATTCCCATACAAACTTACATATTTTGCCTAAACTTTTTGACAACGCTGCCCACTGTGCGCTTCTAAGCGCAAAAGGTGCAAAAAGTGAAGATTAAAAAAAAAGCAGAAAACAGCAACAGGCGGCAACGCAACTTGGCCGTGGAGCGCACTCGGGGAGTCGCCGCCGTTGTGGCAAGCTAAGCGAAAAGCATCGCAAATCGCATACAATTCCAGATGAAATTGTGAATTATTAATGCAGGCGGCAAAACTATACACCCCCCCCCCCCCCCCCCCCCCCCCCCCCCTTTCCACCTTTCCCCCTGCAGTACGTGAGCTGCTGTCCACCATTGAAAATTGAGTTACACGCGTCCTCCATATGAGTGTGTGTGTGTGTGTGTTTGCTGCCCCCGCTTAAGTGTGGCAGCGTGTATCTGGCAGATACTTTTTTTGTATCTGACTTGTGGTACGTGCAGCACGGGCTTACATTTTGCAGATTAAAACTGCACAACACACACACACACACACACATACATATACAGAGCTGGCACCTCAAGCCAATTCGATTTAAATGTCTGGCATTTCCACTTTGCTTTTCCTGGCCATAATTTTTCGCAGTCTTTACTTGTTTTTCCAGGCGGGGAAATTTGCTTTGGCCTGCATATGAAATGAAAAGGATTGTTATTGTTGCGCTCGGGCTGTTTATGGTGTGTTAAACGAGCCGCAGTTCAGCAGGTCAAAAGCTAAAAACTGCAATGAAGACAACTAAAAAACCAACCAACAGCAAGCTATGTGTGTGTGTGTGTGTGGTGTGTGTGTGTGTGTGCCTGCGCCTGGGTCTGGCCACAAATGACAGCGCCAATGCAATGGCAACAATTGCAATTTGTTCGCAGACTGCCCTTGGGCCCTGCAGCAACTATGTGTGTGAGTGTGTGTGTATGTGTGTGTGTCTGGTACAGTGGGACGCATTTGGCTTACTTTACTTTCAATTTTGCCCTCTTTCGCATTCGCTGCACTTCGCGCTTCATTAAAAGGCGGGCGGATGCAGCCAGCAGAAGCAGCTCCAACCCCCTACCCCACTCCTCAACCCTGTGGCTGACGACAGCAGAGGGAGAGAGAGTGAGCGAGAGGGAGATAAAAGAAGCGAAGCGAGCAAAAAGTCGAAATTAAAAGATTTTTTAAGACACCTTTGTAGCAAGTTTAAAACTTGTTCCGCGCCTGACTTCACCATCTTCATCTTCATCAGCCGCAGCCTCGCAGTTCCCCCACGTTCCCTCTCCGTTTTTTTTTGTTGTTATTATTTTTGCCAAGTTGGGTTGTTGTTGTAGTTGTTTTCGTGCTTCTTTCTGGCAGCCATGTTGAATACTTTTGTTTTTTAAAAACGTCGCTGCAAAAGTTTTTAAGCCAAATTTCCAGTTAATTTTGCGGCCGCTGGCACCCAAAACAATTCTCCACACGTAGTTGTCTCAACATTTATCTGCATTTGTATCTGTTTCTATTTAAATGTCTATATTTAAATGCGAGTGGTAACAAACAAACAAAAAAATACAAGCCAAACCCGTTAAACATTCAAGATTAACATATTAAATGCTTAACAAAGCGTTTGTTTGAAGCATTCAAATGAGCCTGTAAATAAATTTAAAAAACAATTATTTTTATCTACAAAAAACGCAAAGCAAATCAAGCAACAAGTCAATCTTCATATTCTACTTGTTTTTCTACTGCTTTAACGACACCTCCCGCCGCCCAGTTGTTTCTAATAGGTGCCTCGGCCACTGGGCTGACCGTAAGCAGAGTGGCGCAGTGGAAGCGTGCTGGGCCCATAACCCAGAGGTCCGAGGATCGAAACCTTGCTCTGCTATGTGCTTCTTTTTTATTTTTCTATTTTCTAATAATCAAATAAATACGTTCTGCACACTTAAACAACTGTAAACAATTGAACAGGGTATATACAATTAATTTCTTAGAAACCAATTGAAATTAATTTCCTTTGCACCTTTTTCAACACGCAATTATTCACACGATAATAGTTTATTGCATTGCACAATTAAAGCAGGTAGCATTAAATGGCAATTTTTCATTCTTACTGTCAACTTAATTTACTGCAAAGAACAGCAAACGGAGATTGAGTGCATTTAAAGTGTGGCTATCGTGGCCAAGTTTAATTGGCCCCGTCTAATACACTTATTATGCAATAAGTTTCCATCGCAGTGCGAGATAATTTCATTTAAATGCATCATCAAAATCGTATAAAGCTGGCAAATTGAAGAGCATCGCTCAAGCGCCAATTGAGACTGTGAAACTGCGTTTGATGGATCGCAAATGATGGGAGACGAGTTGAGGGGCGAGTTGGCTAACTGCAAGGCACATAATTGAAGCTAACGCCATTGCGGCTGACGTTGACTGGACAGTAGCTGGCAAAGACCGGCAGTTATCTCTTTTCTCTCTGTGTGTATGTGTGTGTGTGTGCATTAATAAAGAATTCATCACAATTACAACAATTGCCACAGGATGCAATTTACAAAGGAAATTATTAATGGAAAGTCAATGAATTCTTTTTTATTTTTTGTTTTTTTTTTTTTTTGTTATGTTGTTGGTTTTTTTTTTTTTTTTTTTTTTTTTTTTTTTTTTTTTGTTGCTGCTATCCAGCGCCAGTCAAAGACCTCGCACTTAATCATGGACATGGCGAAAATAAGTCCAGAAGCCCCAGACGACGACGGCGGCGTTCATTCAACTGCAGACGACAGGACACTCATTAAAAATGGGTGCACAGGTACTCTCTCGACGGTGGGCCAGACGACTCTTTAGTCGCTCTTTACCAGAGACGGAGACGAAGACGGAGAGGGGGGGCGACTGTGGAACTGGTTTTTTAAACTGGCGCGTCAGCTAATTTATGTGCGCATGCGCGACGCTCGCTCCCTACTCGGGAGCCCCATAATTAACTGAGGTAGTCATTTTGAATTCGAACATGCTCAGCAACAGCGAAAGAGACAGGGACAGACAGAGCGAGAGCGAGAGAGAGATGGCTGCTGGTGAAACAATCAGAAAGGTCCTCACTGCTTAAATCAAAGATAAACGATAATTATCTGCGCGAAAATGCGCGCATAAATAATTTGCAAGAAGCCACATTAAAATTGTATCTAAAAGATACGCATCGCTTGATAAGAACGAAGCCAAGTTCTTTCGGCCCTGTTCTTGAGTTAAACAAACTTTTCTCCTTCGTTTGCAGTTCGAGCGCGCCATTAAAAATTAAAAGCTCATTAATTAAGCAGATAATTCATTTATTATATGCTCAACACAATACAATTTGTTACCCAGCTCATTATGCGCGGCCCAGGATGTCGAAAACAATTATTGCCACTCCTTCGGGGTGGCTTTCCCTCCTTCAGCCCTTCTAGCCGCCCGAGGGGGTGTGCCACGTGTCTCTTTCTCTCTCTCTCGGGGGCTGTCGTCTGGTTTTATAATCCGCCCAAGAAAAACACTTAACTTTCAAGTGGCAAATCAACCTGTTGACTTCAACTTGGGGAATTAATTGTGTAAATCTGGGTGTTAGATTGAAAATGAAGGTCAAAGACGTTGTTTTACATAAAATAAAAACCCGAACATACTTTAAATATATTTGAAATTAAGCTAAAAACCTTTTTTTTAAGTTGATAGCTTTTTTTTTGTATATATAACTTTTATTAGCAGCAATTGAAAAAAAACCAAGGATGAATCTAGAGAATAAATATTAATTTTTTACTTTTTATTATACACAAAAATGAGATTTGATATTAATAGTCTTGGTTTTTGTGATAAACTAAATTAATGTATAAAATAAGTATAGGGCAGCATTAAGAATGGATTTTTAATTCTATGCGCTTGTAATTCCCAACTGGTTTAAGCACAAAATGTATCAGAAAAGCTTGATTAAAGATTGAGTTTATAAATTAGTGTAAGCATATAGTAAATAATTATCTTTTAATTGCCAAAAAGTAAATATTCAACAATTGTAAGCTTTCCAAATGAAATCATTTGAGCGCACTTTTACCTTTTAATGCATTGAGCTTCATTCTCATAAACTTTTAAGTCCTGAAATATGAAACAGCTGACTGAATTGAATGCTTTTACCAAGTGCTTGCAACCGGAAACCAGATGCTGCCAATTGAGGGTTCAGCGCGTTTAATTTGCTGCTGCTGGCGGCATCAGCTGTTGGCTTTGTTTGTTTGGAGCTCTCTCGGGGAGCACATGATGTCATTTCAGTTGAGTGGCTTTTGAAAAAAAACGCAAAAAACATAATATTGTAAAAAAAAACATATACAAAAAGAAAACAGCAACTATTGTTAATGTTGTTGTTGCTGTTGGTGTTGTTGTAGCTGACGAAACTGAATGTGTTCGTGTTGACAACGAACACGGAATATAAATTGAGAAATGCTTTAAAGCGAAATAATCAATTTACTTCTTGACATAATTTCCATTTTTCACGACAACCAAACGCAGCCACGCGAACCAAAGAAAATGCCAAAACAACAACAACAACAATAATAAAAAAAAACCACGCACAATTCGCACACAAAAACTTGGCCATAGAAAACAATGCAAAGAACAAGGCTCAAAGCAAGTAGGCAAATGTGAGGGGAGGGGAGAGGGGGTGGAAAAGGGCGGGAAAATCGCCTGCTACCGTTTCGTTTTTTAATATATATCGAGCTGTTTTTTATGACGCTGACCAGCGTCTGACACTCTTTATTTGGGCCGTGATTAATGATGGCTGAAAGATACTTTGCTGCAGCTACAGATACAGATACAGACACAGATACAAATACAGATGCCGCTGTCGTCTGGCAATTGGAGTTGTAACTACGATTTAATAGCGCTTTAATGGTGTGTGAACAACGTAAACCCCAGCCAAAACACCTGTTGTGGGTTAACACACACGCACGCACACACACTCTATCTCTATCTCTTTCTTTCTATCTATTTGTAGCTCGTGCTGCTGCAAACACTTTCATTATCACAAATGTCACATCATTTGTCGCACTGCACAAAACTGCCCGCTCTATCATTTATCACCAAAGGAATGCGACACACACACACACTCGCACATACGCTCTATAATAGCCTGGGCATATTTGATTAATTTTCGTTTTCCGAAAGAAATTAACCCGCTGCACATGTCGACCCCAAAGCGGCCCCTTTGACGCGCCCCTCGATCGCAGCCGCCAGCCTCAAGATTTATCTCTTCCAGCAGAGCTCGAGCATGGCCAACTTGCCCCTGGCCCTGCCCCTGCCACCAATCCTTGCCACCGTCTCGTTTTTATTGTCCGTCGTCTTTGTCTTTGTCGCCGTCTCGCACGTCGCCTCTTGATTTATTTATAGATTTTTCTTCAAATCACAAATATTTTTTTTTAACATTTATTTACAACTTTGAATTAAATATTAAATATTGCGAACATAAAAAATTATATTATTATTTTTTATTAATTTTTCTAGTTACTTTAATAGCTCAATTGATTCCAATAAATTTCTTAAATTTATCAAATTTTTCTCATTTGTTTTCTCATCTATAAAAGTTGATCCTTTAATCAGTTTTTTATGACTTCAAACATATTTTTTACATTGAATACTTTGTTGCACGTCGCCTCTTGATTTATTAATAGATTTTTTTTTAAATCACAAATTAATTTACAACTTTGAATTAAATATCAAAAAATTGCGAACATAAAAAATTATATTAGCCTTATTATATTTTATATATATTTTTTGTTCATTTTTCTAGTTACTAAAATAGCTCAACTGATTCCAATAAATTTCATAAATTTATCAAATCTCATCTATAAAAGTTGATCCTTTAATCAGTTTTTATGACTTCAAACATATTTTTTACATTGAATACTTTGTTGCAGCTAATGTGCTTATATGATTTGTATGATTAGTCAGCTATTTCTTATCAGCTGACAAGCTCTTAAAAATGTTTCTGTTTGGACAGCGCTTCTAACACACTGCACCGCTGGATACTCTTTCCGTGCGATGAATGATGATCATTTGGCTGCGTTTTGACACTGATAATGGCTTTTGGGTAAATGGCTCATTAACTGGCCGTTAAGTAGCCGCCGCCAGTTGGAGTTGGCCACGCAATCGGAAGTGCGTTGATTTATGAAGTTTTGGCCGCGATCTCGAGCGCAAAATTGCTGATGTTAAAAAATAAAATACCGTTGTTGCTGCGACAACAACAAGAGCAACAAGTACGCTCGCTTGTTGTTGTTGCTGTTGTTGTTGTTGTTGTTGTTGTTGTTGGTCGCGATAAGATCAACACCGACAGTTGCAAGATGAACTCGAGACTTTGCAGGCCCGGTGAATTTCATGCCGCACACGTTGCTGATTACGATGACGATGTTCAGTGTTTTTTTTATATACATATATATATATATATACATACATACAGATGCCGCTGCGAGCAGGTTGACAAATGACCAGAACAAGTGTTTGTGACAAGCCGCAAGCGTGTTTTTTTTTCTCTCCTCTCTTATTTATTTCTATTCGCGAGGCAGGCGCAAAAACAATTAAACTTTGAACTCCAGTCAAAACTGGACAGCTGCGCTGTGCAGCCTGACCTGGGCCAACAGCTTTGGACTTAACTTTGAACCTGCATGCGAGGACGCGTATGCTAATCCTGTGTCAATCACAACATGATCAGCTCAGATCCCGCCCCAAAACGAGCTATGCAAAACATGCCGCAAACAATGGCAATTTGAATTGCAGAATTGTTTGCGGATGCAAAGCTCGTCGCTTGTCACTTAATAAATTCTGCAGCAGAACACAAAAAAATATATATATATATATTTTTGCATGCACCAAATTTCTTTCGTACAATTTTCAACTGATATGTTAAGCGGCTGTCAGCGTTTGACTTTGACGTCATCTTACATGAAAATTAAATGCGAAAAGATCAAAAAACCAAAGCACACAAAACAACAAATAAAAAAAAATATATATATATATATTTATGTGTGCATATATGCAAAATACTATATAGACATATTATATAGTATTTGACGCAGCCAGCCAAAGAAATGGGCACAAAGTTGTAAAACGCTTCGAGTGCTCCGCTCATTGGCGCTGTCAAGAGGCGACATGCCCCTATGCCGGGCCCAGGCCCAGCGATAAGTGATATGACATGCCAGGTGCCCAAAAGAAATGCTCCTCTGCCTCTTCCTCTTCATCTCTTCCTCTTCCTCTCTGATCGTGGCAGTGCCTCAATGCTGTCAACTGACGGGGGCTTTGCGCCTGGCCATGACGACAAGCGACAACGATGCGCTACTTATGTAGTTATGTAGTTAGTCCCAGTCACACACACACACACACACACACAATCACACACACACACACACTTTATCCCATTTCCATTTCCATTCCCTCAACGGGTTTGGTTTGATTTGGCTGAGATGCTCGCTGATCTTTAGCTGGAAATCACATTGGCAACTGTGCAGGGACAAATGTCTTCGGCTGAAAGCTGATTTAGACATATAAATAATGCTGTGTTTGTGGGCTTAAGTTGACCAAGTTTTAGCTCTTCTTGGAAATGTAAAATTCATAAAATCACAAAAATAATCAATCAAAGTTTTTGACTAAACTAAAAAAACCTTAATTTTACACTTTTTATAACAAACATTTTTTTATAGATTTAATTAATAATTCTACCTTTAAATATTAACAAACTAGTTTAAAAAAATAGTTATATTATTTATATACACATAAATATATATATATTTTTTTAACAAAAGTATTTTCCCTTTATTTCTTGTCGCCTTTTTTCAGGCTATTTAAATTAAATATTTTTATTATATTTCCCATATTTTCCTAAATCCCAATTAAATACTTCCAGCTTCTCTAAATAATTTTCAAAATATTTCTTAAGCATTTAAAAAATAAAATTGCTGCCTCTGGGCGAACAGCTATCCGAAAGATACTTTGGCGCATTCTCACAGATACTTTACGCGGCGGCAGCTGCGAGTGTGTGTTGCATGTGTAAACAAATTGCAACATCGTATGACAGCAGCATTTGACAATTGTAAATGGTTGGCGGCAGTGCAAGTGTTGTCTTTTAGCCCCGACACGCCCCCCCCCCTCCACCACCGCCCCTCCCAGTTGCTAAAGATATACAAAGAGCAAAGGAAAATGTCCGCCAAGTGGCCCGCAACAATTCATATTGATTTTCGAGTCCGAGGCAAGGTCAGAAATATGAAGCATAAGTGCAGCAGGCGGCGTCTGCATCAGCTGCCACCGAATGTTGCATGTTGCATGAGGCAAGTCTGCCAAGTTTTTGGACGCGCTCGCCCTAATGGCATGCGAGAGATATTGCTTGCGTTATCAAATTTGATGTGCTTGATAAGCTGACTGACAGCGCTGCTAAACTGGCCAAAACGGGGTCAGCCAAAGAACTTTTGGCCAATTCCATTTGCCACACAAAAAAACTGTCTCTGCCTCTTTCTCCACCTGTCTCCATTGTTGCTCCACATGAGCGATGGAGCTGCTTGCCTCGTTGTCTGGTTACTGTCTGCCCCACTGTCATTAGTCTAAGCCCGTTTCCAGGACATGGCCAAGAGCGGGACGCGAAGCTTCTCCACGTGAATGCTTTTAACCTCTTCCACACACACACACACACACACAATTTGTCGTAAGTGTGTGTGTCGCACACTCAAATTCACTTTAATTAAATGAGTGGTAATTAATTTCAACTTTAATCAGAAATTCCATTTAGATTTCCTGCTGATTGATGTGAACCGACATATTCCGACAGCGTCACGTCGCCCACTAAACTAAACTAAACTAAAAAATTATAAAAAACTCTCCCACGTCAGACAGAGATAGCTATAGGGAAAGAGCAAGGGAGCGAATGTTGCAGACAAGCAAACTTTTTGTTTACTGAAAATTTAATTTGAACAGAATTAAAAAAAACTTTAGCTTCTTCGTAAAAATTCTTGGCTGTTTATTTTTTAAAGCGTCAACAATGAAAACAAAAAATTAAAAATATATAAACAAATATTTAAATAATTCAAATACTAAATAAAATAAAAATAAAATATAAGGGGAATATTTTCTTACATTTCTCAAGCATTGATTTGCATGTTTCTAACAAGAGAAAGATATTTTGATATTTAAAAGGAAAATCAAATTAAATTAAACGTTTTTAAAGATTTATAAAATGCTTTATTTCAGTTACATAATTACTAAAAAAAAATATAAAAAAAATATTTCAAATATTTAAATAAATAAATACTAAATGAGAGTTTTATATAATTTATTTTTTATATATATTTATATTTATATTTATTTATTTTATTTGCATGTTTCTCAATGTAAAATTGCTATAGCTAAAATGCTTTCAAATATTCGTTTTTCTATTATTTTTAAAATAATTTTTGCTAGCTTAAAAATAGTTTTTTTTATCAATTTCTACTTCGAAATGTTTATTGATTGAAAGATAAATGATATAAGAGAATTTTTAGTAGAGTATTAAATCTGTTTTAAACAGACAAATTTTCAAATCCTTTGCCATAAAAGCTTTAATTCAAAGGCTCTTATAGGAATATATGAATAGATAGGTAAACATATATTATTAAAATAAATTAACAAAAAAAGATTATTACCAGTCAAAATATGTTTGCTAGCATTCAATAAAAGTTAAGGCAATTTCACACAGCTTATTTATAATTTAAATTAATTTAAAATAGGATCAAAACGAACCATGAATTAAAATTGTCTTTTTTTGCTGCGGCAACTTTGAGCAACGTTTTGGAAGAAATGCAACTTTTGTCGAGCCAATTGCCGCTGGGCAATAAGCAATGGGCAATGGGCCATGACCCATATAAGTTTAGTGGGGCGCTGCAGAAGAAGGCAAAGCGAACATTTGTCGGCTTTCCCAAAGTGCCGACAGAAGCGCTCCTCACTTGGCCTGTCTATCACATTGACTGACTGCCACACATTTCATAGCCCAACTGTGTGTGCGTGTGTGTGTATGTGTGTGTGTGTGTGCGGGGGGCATTGTCTCATTCTCTTTATTTTTTTGGCTTGAATGCCGGGCGGGCCAATTGAGTTGGCCATAATAACACGCCACGGTAAATGGCTTTTAAAAGTCTACTTTGCCACAGGCCGCCCCCTCATTATGAACGACGCGTTGCGAACGCCCTCGCGCAGGCCCAAAAAGATGACAATGCCAAAGGGGGCGGGGTCGGGTGGGCCGCAGGGGAAGGGGCATACCAAAAAAATTGTCATTATCTTTGGTCGAGAGCAGTGGGAGAAAAGACGCCAACCGCAACTTTTATATTTTTTTGGCAAGCAGCGACAGCTGTCTACAAAAGTCTACAAACTAGAGAAAGATACTTCGAGTATTTCCCCATTCCTTTGTTTTTGGTCTAACAATAACAATGAAATGAGAATCTTTTTTTGCTTTTGGCCGTGCAAATGCAAATTGCAGTTTGACACGTCATATTTATGAAATGCGCAACGTTGCAGAAAATCAAAAAAAAAAAATATATATATATATATATAAACAAGCAAATTAACTGGGAAAAACCTTTTCCACTTCAGCGTTTGTAGATTGCCTAGAAACGCCTTCGAAGGAAGTGTAAAAAAATGCCAGTCAAAAAAATTACGTTCTTCAATCGCAAAAGTGTCGGCAAATAAAACAAGATATAGAACAAACGATAAATAGACAACTTTTTGGGTTATCTTTTGTGTAAGAATATTAAGTTTAGTACGAATTTTGGTTAGACTTTGTTTGAATTGAAAAAGATTCAAATTACATTACATTTAATTAAGTCTTTCAAATGTATCTTTTCTTTCGCATCTTAAAACGTTATGTATCTTTTTCTATTAAATATAATTACAGCTATTCCAAGAGCAAGTTTTGCGGTTTAATGCAGATTTATCTATATATTTTTTAAATCTTTCAAATGCATATTTTCCTTCTACAATTTAAATCTTAAAATTCAACAGAAACTTCAGGCCTTGCAAAAGTATCTTTTACTGTTACAATCGCCAGTTTTTCCAATTAATCCCGATTTATCTTGAACTCTTGCCAAATGTTTCAAATGTATCTTTTTCGTAGGCATATAAACACTTAATGTATCTGTTCCTATTACATAAAAAGCCATTACTTGAACAGCAAATTTTTAAGCTTAACCCAAACTTATCTTAATTCAAGATTCATAATTTTTCAATTGTGTTCCATATTAAAGTTTAAAAAATTCAAAAGCAAGTAAAATCCTCTCAATAGTATCTTTTGCTATTACATTTTACTTGCTACGTGTTAAGAACTTTTTATTCAGTTTAGGCCACATGTATCTTTAACTCATGTACTCATTCAAAGTTTTTTAAATGTATCTTTTTGTGTTGCATGTTAAAATGCAGATGAAATTTTTACTATTACATTAAATATAATATAAACTAAATTTTATAGTTTAGATTTAGATTAACTGTTTGCAGATGAATCTTTTACTACTACATACAAAATTATATATTTTAAAACTAAGTTTTATAGTTTAGATCTATGTATATTTAAGTTATTTAAATGTTTTCAAAAGTATCTTTTTGGATTACATACTTAGCAAGTTGCATCTTTACAAATATATCTTTTACTATTATATATAGAAGCATATCTCTTAAGAGTAGGTTTTATTTATTTTATTTATTTTATAGCTTTTCAAATGTATCTTTAAGCATTACATGTTGATAGACAATTTGCTAACGCTTAGTTATTTTGACGCCTCTCTTGCAGGTACTGTGAACGCCAACGGCGAGACGAAACGACAACGGACCTCATACACCCGCTATCAGACGCTGGAGCTGGAGAAGGAGTTCCACTTCAATCGCTACCTGACGCGCCGGCGACGCATCGAGATCGCGCACGCGCTGTGTCTGACGGAGCGTCAGATAAAGATCTGGTTCCAGAATCGGCGCATGAAGTGGAAGAAGGAGCACAAGATGGCGTCGATGAACATTGTGCCGTACCATATGGGCCCCTACGGGCATCCCTATCACCAGTTCGATATCCATCCGTCACAGTTCGCGCATCTGAGCGCATAGGACGCGTGGCACTTTTCGGGTACTGGTTAGAGACTCAATCAGTTGTATCAGGAACCATATCAGGCGGCGGCAGCGGCCAGCGTGGCCGGCGGCTACGGTCAGTCACAGGGCTCTCAGGATGCTACCGCAGCGGCTGCGCTGCTCGGCAGCGGCGGCAGCGCCACCGTCGGCGGCAACAATGGCAACGGCAACGGTAACGGCAACGGCAACGGTAACGTCAATCCCAATTCGCTGTTCAGTTCCGCCGCGGCGGTGGCCAATGCCAGCAGCAATACCAATGTCGACTGCATCAAATATCCTCAAGAGTTCTGATCTCAGGTTATCATCAGGCAGCAGCAGCAGCAGCAGCAACAACAACAGCAGCAACAGCAGCAACAGTTGCTGGACTCGGACTGTGAGCCCGGGTCGGAGCTGGAACTGGGATTGGGACTGGAGCTGGAGCTCGAGTACAAAGCGGACATTGTGGGCTGCAATTTGTTCTGCTGCTGAACTAATGCCTTTGCCATTGCCATTGCCATTGTCATTGTCATTGCCACTGCCTTGTTCCGCATTCGCATTCGCATTCGCAACCGCCGCCGCCGCTGTCGATCAACCAACATCAAAGACGATGCTTCTTGTTTGCAACTGATTCGTGTTAAGCTGAGAAATGAGCCGTGGCTGGAGAGCGGCTCGTTTGGGTTTATGATACTGGAGGTGGGAACACACACACACACACACACAAACAAACAGAGACACACTCACACACAGATACACACACACACAGGTTGAGCCTTAGGCTTGAGCCTTGGATGGCCAGGATCGGGAGTTTTGATCGAAGCCGTCGCCATCGTTTTGGACGTCCAGTATGATAAACCTCTTTCTCTAAGCAGTATTCGAAAAGCTATTAGTCTTAAGTGTAGCATAAATTTCTAGTTTTAAGCCCGCACAGACGAACAGAAAAAACAGAAACAAAAACCCAAGCAAAAATCGAAACGTACTATTTGCAATAATTTCAAAGTGATTTCTATTAAAATTAGTTGTCGTTTTAACACTTAATCCCCACTAATTCTAACGTTCCCCTTGGGTGTGTATGTACTTAAATAAGACACCAACTATATAAGGCTTTGTTTAGTTTTGTATATAGCAGAGCGCCCCACTCTCATTTGGCGCCTTATTATGTTTGTGTTTCTTTTATTGAATTAAATTAAATTAAATTAAATTAAATTGTTTTGCTCGAGAGCTACTTAAATTAAATGTAAATTGTAAGCTGTGAACAGTTCAGTTCAGTTCTTAATTTGTGTTGTTGCAGAAAGTGCTTTACAAGTTTTTGCGAATGCTTTACTAATTTTATTCAAAATTAAAAACAAACTCGTTTTATTTGCACCCAACGAAGAACAAATTCGGAGGACAAACAGGGAACTCACTTGGCTAGCGATCAAAATGTGGCTCAATTGAAAATACTTAGCACAATTTCTAAAGCAATGCCACAGAAAATTACTAATTACAGCTGCGCTCTCTCAGTGTTATTATTTCGAGTTAACTCACACGTTTTTTATGTCTAAATTGTAAATCGAGATCCTATAACAAATCCTTAACATATATTGTCTCTCTTAGCCTAAGTGTGTGCATTCAAATTGAAAATATTGAGCTATGCGCAAATTGTTAAAAAAAAATCTTAAATTAAAATATGACAAACAACAAGAAAACCTAAACGTAAACGTAAACGTAAATGTAATGTAATTATTTATGCTGTACTTTTCGCTAAGCTAAGGTTAGTGCATTCTAGAACCTATCGGTAGTCTATGTGAACGTAGCTCATAAGCCTAAGTTATATGTATCGATTTAGCAAGACAAATTTTAGTGAAAAAAACAAAAGCAAAAACGAAAACCGAAAAAAACGCATTAAGAATTAAAACAAAAGAAAAAGCAAAAACAAAAAATCATAATATTAATAGTAATAGTAATAAATAAGATGAAGCAAACTCAAATAAGAAAATGAATACTTAGCACAAATTAATTAATTGTTTTTTGTTTTCAAACCTATGTATATTTTTGCAATTTGTCCAAACAATATGATTTATCAATCAAAATGCAATACAATGTTTGTTGTTTTGGGATAGGGGCGCACGTTGGGCGCCAGCGCAAAAAGTTTAACTGCATTCCATGTAAAAATAATTTACATAACTAATTTTAAATGAGATCCGTATTTATATATTGATGTGGGTTCCATTGCGCGAGCGATACATTCAACTGTAAGACCACAAAACCATACAAATATAAATGAATCGAAACAAACAAAACAAAATGTAAACATGTATGAATATAACATAAAAATAAAACTATTTTAAAATGTATAATTACTGTTTTTTGCCGGCTCTGATAGTCACCCATATTCCTGATCCTGTTTCTTCCGGCCTTATCGGAAATGTTTCTAAACGGAATTTATATGCCCGGGTAGCTCAGTCGGTAGAGCATTGGACTTTTAATCCAAGGGTCCAGGGTTCAAGTCCCTGCTCGGGCGAACTTTTCTCTTTTTTTAATTCAAGAATTATTTATGATCCTGTTTTTTGTTTTATCAGAACTGTTCCTAGACGAACTAATAATGTATGCCCGGGTAGCTCAGTCGGTAGAGCATTGGACTTTTAATCCAAGGGTCCAGGGTTCAAGTCCCTGCTCGGGCGAAATAATTTTTTTATTATGTTTCTTGTTTTATACGGCCAGCTTATTTTTTTATAAAAGAATAATTTATTTAATTGTAAATGGAGCATAATAAATGTTTTTAAAAATGATATGGTTTTTAATATTGGCGATATACTTTTGCACTGCTTTTCAAACGGCATATGACCAAATGATGCTTAAGCAGTTTTTGTTTATCATAGTTTCATAGCAGTCAGCTGGTGCTACCATTACGAAAGCAGAATATTTGAAGCAGTTCAACTCAACACTAATTTGCTTCGATTTCAATTAAAATATACTTATAATTTACTATTCAATATATTAATAGGTTCATTTTTTTTTAATTGAAACAAAGACTTTACTCAGGCTACATGTCCAATATTTCATAACATAATCCCAAAGATAAAACCGCAGCTCAAACACACATTATTTGTTATAGTTACTATATATGTTTTAAATTTACCTCAATTGATTAGGTTTGGCCCCTTTGTTTTAGTTCAAATGATTTGTGGACCACAGGTCTTATTTAAATCCATAAGTTTATTTTCGTTATTACTTTTAGTCAGTCCACAATCAAACCCCAAGCGAAAAACAACTCAAGCTGAATATTTACATAATTAATAAATGAGAACTAAAGAAGGATGAGGACCTTAGGCTGTGCCTTCCTTACACTTAGCGGGATATTGGCTTTGACCACGGCGATTATTCCGGGCTGCGATTATTTCGACACAGTTGATCTATCAAATAGCACGAAGCTGGTGAATGATTCCTACCAATACGGGAATATCCTTATTCCTGCAGATAAAACAGGAGTATACAACTTCGAAGAGACATTGGATGTAGACTCGCGTAAAATAATGCAAGCTTATGCAGACAGCAATTACACAAGAGGTTGTGCCTGCCACGTGAAGTCCTGTGTCCTTTTCTGTTGTGTCCCTCCAGAGACATTAGTGGAGCTCCTCGTGAATATTACCCTGGACAATGGGACAGAGATAGAATTGAATGTCCTGAGGGACTTCGTTGTGCAGCCATTGTTTGATCAAGATTGTGACCAATTCGATGTGAACGACAATGTGGATGATGAGTGGACTTTGTTTGAGGTTTGCAAGCAATGGGCGTATACTTAATTTAAGGTCTGAACAATTCTTTTCTTAGAATGGAGTTATGTTCAGCAATGACGCAGACAGAAACCTTCACAAACGGGAATATTGCCTGGTGCCGACGCAGTTTCAAGAAGATGAGTACAAACTTGTGCCCTTTTACATTGACACATCTGCGGAGACAATCACATCCACAAGTAAGATAATTTGGGGCTAAGTTAAATCCGTCTAATATCTTTTCTTACTTGCAGTCACGATAACTGACGCCTTGAGGGTTTTGTCAGTTTTCTGTATGATAATCACGATCTTTGTGCACCTTTATCTGCGTAAGTTTACCACCTACAACATTTGCTGCATTTCCTACTTCTTCTGCCTGACAATCAGCTTCACTTTACTGTGGGTCGAGTCGCTCACCCAACGGAAAATTCGTTCAAAATGGCTGTGCTATTTACTGGGTAATTGCAAGTCGGGAATATTTTCGTTAGGCGCTAACTAATCATTTATTTTTTCAGGTTACACGGGCTATTATACTGTGATTGCCACGTTCCTGTGGCTCCTGCTGATAAGCTTTTCCCTGTGGAAGAGGGTACGAAAAGGGCAATCAAACTCCACCTCAAGCTTAAAAAAGTACAATTTCTTCGTTTGGGGCACTGCAACTTTATTCCTTGCAGCAACAGGATTGGCTGAGTTCTTGCTAAGTCCCAAAGTTGGGTTTCATCCGTGGCAACCTGGTGTTGCCGTTTATTATTGTTGGATCAATTGTAAGAGTATGACTATATTTTCTAAAAATATATTTACACATATCTTTTCTAATTAGCGTTAGGTTGGTCGGCAATGATCTATTACTACGGTCCTATATTGCTGGCAATCCTCATCAACACTTGGCTTTCACTTATAACGGCCAGGTTGATATACCAACAAAACAAGAAAATCCGCGTCGACTTTTCTAAATTCGAGTGCAAAACAAACCAGAAAAATCAAGCGAAGTAAGTTTATGCCAAAGACTTACTATGACACAGAGTTCTAGATAATTTTCATTTCCAGTTTTGGCATGTTCTTCCGACTATTTGCTATAACTGGCGTCGCATGGCTTCTAGACATAATATCTTATGCGTGTGAAGTAAAAAATTCAAGGATTATTTGGGTTTTCGACACAATTACTGCCTCTCAGGGCGTATTATTGTTTTTTGTAACAATGACGGGACAGGACATCCTCAAATCTTTATATCAGCGGTAAGACCTTTTTACTTGTTATTCACCAATTAAAACATTTCATGTTTATTTTGGTATATTTTCTTTAGAATTATGTCATCAAACAAAGAACAACAACCTCTCTCTTCAACGTCTAGTAGAACAGATTAGTTCTGGCACGAAACGGACAACCGAATTTAGATATATTTACTTCGTTATCGATTCACATTCCTCAAGTTCGAACGTTTAGTTATATGTATTTTTTAGTGGCTTCACTTTTATATTTAATTCAACATAATTATACTTCTTATATGAATAATTATATTAGAAGTGTTTCAAGAAAGCAGTGCACTACACCGCTTGAAGCAGTTCGTTCGTTATTGACAACACAAAGCAGCGCATGTCGGCAACGCAGTGCAACCAGTCAAACAACTCGGTCA
>SCDZ01000737.1:0-29900 GCA_004143845.1 Drosophila lacertosa | reverse complement strand
ATAATATAATATAATATAATATAATATAATATAATATAATATAATATAATATAATATAATATAATATAATATAATAAAATAAACTTCAATTAAAAAACTATCTTTAAGCGTACTTAAATATTAAAAAAGAAAATAAAGGGATGAGAATAATAAATAAGGTAATTTGGTTTATTCCGGTTTTTTTTGAGGTTTGTATTTCTAAGGGAGTAATTTTTGAAACCAATTTTAAAGATCAGTTTTATAAGACACGTTGAAGAGATCGTCAAACTTCACATGAGTTATGAATAAATATGCAAATGAGTGAAAGTTTTGTGGTCTTTTTTTTTGTCTGTAGAGTCGTCATATTTGTTTACCGTTAGAGTTCGGTATGAATGGGGTTTCATATTTATTGAAATGTCGTATAGTTATTGATAATGGTATTGATATGAAAAATATTAAGCTATAATAAACATGCACAACATATAAAATGAAGATCTATAAAAATTAAATGTTTTTAATTAAGTTTAAATTAAAGACTACAATTTTTTAAAGAATTACTTTTTATGGGTATTTGGGTAAAAACTTAAAAAACAAGAGATTAAAAAATGTCAAAGGATTTTTTCGGTTTTATATTGTTTATATTCTGCGCTTACTAAAAAGAAATTGTGTCTTGGAAGTTTTTTAAGAAATGATTTTAAAAGTGATTTCATTGAAAACAGCTGTATTTAATGTTTGTTTTAACAAGAGATAATTTTTAAAATTTTGATAATTGATTTTTTGAATAAAAGTGATTCCAAGCAAATAATATAAGATTTAGTTTATGAGGAAGTATTTAGATAACTTTGATTATTATTAATTAGATACTTAAGACAAGAAGTGTGGAAAAAATCATTTGATTAAAATGTTAGTTTTTGGGTATCCACAAATATTGCTTATGTATTGAAAACGCGCAGTTGAGATACAGGGTATTGTCTAGTCAGGCGCTCTCGTTTAGATAACTTTTGTCTGATTTGTACTTTGTTTTTTATAGCAAATAACATTTTTTTGCAGCTTTAAATATTTGCTTTGGATTTAAGATTGAGTTTGTAATGATTATCATTATTGGAGATACTTTTGTTGTAGTTTATAAATCTAAACTATTTTTAAAACATAGTCTTCCAATCTTAACTAGGAAAGCCTGAATTGTAAATTGCTGAAATCCAAAAAAAAATATCTGGATAAATTTGAATTCCCTTTTCCTCTTTTTGCAATTGTGAATAAACCAAATAATTAAAAGAGTAAAAAAAAATCTATAAATTATTTTTATTTAGTACCTTTGTACTACTTAACATATTGAATATGTGTATTCAACAATTTCCAGGCAATTGCATTGTTTACATATGTACATTGGATTAAGAGAGCAGAGATCTCGAGATGTTCACACGGAAAACACACACACAGAGATCTGATCCAAGGGAATTTGGCTTTCCTTCGGTGTGGCAGCTTCGTCTCGTGGCAAGTGGCAAGTGGCAAGAGGCAAAGTGCGACCTACTAAAAAGAACAGCAAAAACGACACGTCTGCTACAAATGACTGCAGATATGCCTCAGTCTCAGTTGGGCCGAGACCAGACCAGACCAGACACAAAGCCACGGCCCAAACAATTTGGGTCAATTGACTCACACAATGAAAAACTTGTTCTCAAACCAAGCTGACAACAGCAACAACAACAACAACAACAACAACAAGAGGAAGGCTAAAAACAACCGCAAGAACAGCGCCAGATTGGCAAAAGACAAAGACCTATCCATAAAACATAATAATTTGTTGCTTGCTTTTTACTGTTATAATTTATAATTTTCACGTCAATGTATTGGAGAAATATTGATAAAGAACAAACGTAAGTAAAAGATATATATTTATATTATATACATATATATATTAAATCTTTTATATATATATATATATATACTATACATTTTTTATATATTTTTATTATGAATATAATATATTTTATACGTATTTATATTTTTTTTACGCGTATATAAATTAAAATCTTTAAACTATTGTCATGAATAATAATTAATTTAATTATTTTAATTTATTTATTTTAATTTTATCAATGCTATATTTGAATAACATTTTTTATACTATATATATTATTATTATTTTATATTAATATATTATATTATAATTATTATTATTATTTATTTATTATTTACATCTATATTTATAAATCTTAAGCAATAAACTATGCAAAGTATAAAAAAGAAATTAGCAAATTTGGACAATAGTTAAAATAAATATGACATAAGAAGAAAAAGTTAGGAATATATATTAATTCTTATATAATAATTAGTTCCTATTTGACAGGTGATCATGGACATCCCGAGAGTATCTTAAAAGCAACCATAGTCAGAGTATTTAACCAAATTTGGCAAATTTAATTCTTTATGCCTCTGAGATAAAATCTATATATCTTCCTCTGAAAAATAAGTCGATCTCCCCCCTTTAAAAGCAATTTTTGAGACAGTTTTTGTCTTCCAAATTAAACAAGCGATAATTTTTAAGAAAGCAGCTTTGAACCTTAAGAACTCCTTTAAATCAAGAATCCTTCTTTTTGCCTTTTACATTCATTTATTTATTATTTATTCAGTTTATTCCACTTTTATAAGATTCCAGAGATCTTGTGAGTAGTTATATCTTAAGTTAAGAATTTAGACGAGAGAATTCCTTCTCTACTTAGTTATTAATTTAGGGAACGACATACAGTTTGTTGAATTTTATTAATTTAAATTTTTTCAGGTGAACATTTTTGACGAAAACACATTTTACACATTTTCTCCGAAGATGTCTCAAAAGCAAAGGGATTTTCGGGAAGAACTTTATTATAAGTTATTATTTATTAAACTCCTTAAATAAAGCCTAGAACTTCCTTAGCTTCGTTTACAATTCTTTACGAATATTGAAAATTAGTTAAGTTTATCATCTCCATAAATAAATGTACAATCATATTATTATTAAAAAAGAGAAATCATTTTTGAAAGGAGTAAAAAAGTATGTGAAGTAAAAAAAAAATAAAGTAAAAGTCAAGCAAAAAAATAACTTCCCCAAAATGCAACTGATGAAACTTTAAGCGGATTTGATATAATTGATAAGTAAATAAACATATTGTAGTCAGATTTTATAGCTGAGAAATGATTATTTATTAAATTTATATTATATTTTATTAATATTTACATATTTATATTAGAATATTTATATAAGATTTGAAAGATAATTAATAAAAATTTGGCGGAGAAAATAAATGCTTTAATTCAAATTTTGAAGCAAAGTACAAAATAACAAATACAATTAATTGGTAAACTTACAGAACACAAAGCTATTAATTAACTTAAGTTACCATTAAAAAAAATGGTTAAGGAAAACACAATCCGGAAAACAATATACCCTTTCCCTTATACTCATTTTTAATGGGTTTTAATGTGTGAATAAAAAAGCGTGTTTATTTTAAGTTTCTACTCGATGTCAGGACCTTTTTTTTAGATTTATATTTATATATTTTTAAAAGAATTTAATTTAAATTAAACTTAGATTAAACTTAGAAGCTAACTTTTAAATTCAACTGAGTCTATTTTTAAAGTTTTCATTCTAGATCTAGATCTCAAAAATTTTATTATGCTTCGCTGAATGCTTACGCAATTTTTTTGGCAATTCGTCATTTGCAAACTGAATTTCTGAGACTCTTTTTTTTCTGGGTTCAGTAAACACATGTTTACTTAAAAAAAAGCAGCTGCTTTTGTATTAACCAAAAAAAATGACACGAGTCAAGTTAACTTGGTTGGTTGAAAGGTTAACAACCCAGAATTGTGATAAAGAAAAGAAAAGTGTGAAACAAGTTATTGCAAAAGTTGCAATTTCTCAAAGTAGGTCGCTAAATTGTTGGCTAAATTTAAGAAAATTTGTGTCTATCAGACAGAATATTAAACATTGAGGCCTTTGACTTATTTGGGTTGGAACTGCGCCCAAATGAATTCGACAGTTAATTAACTCAATCATTGAACCCCAAAACATGCTCGTGAATAATTAAATGATGTGGAAAGTTATCGTTATTACTTTCCTGTTTACCACTTATGACAGACTCAGTTTTGCCTCAGATTAGAGGCAAGTTTTAACGCTTCAATCGTTGCAGTAATTGCTTTGGGGGCACAACCCAATCACAGCCATAAAAATTGACATTTTAGCACAGTCGTTATATTTATTATTTATAGTTTAAATATCTACAGCTATCCTCCAAATCCATTCGAGTCGTAGCGTAAGTTTAATTTTGACATTTATGTTCATAAATATATTTATATACAAAAATAAATACAAATAAAACAAATAAATATATATATAAAAATATATTTATATTTTTATTTTCCGTTAAATTAGCTTGACTGACTTTTTAAGATTTTTTATAACTCTAATTTATCTTTAAAACAGTTGCTCAAAAATAGGTTAATTGTTTTTAGAGGCAAATAAACTGATTTAACATGGAATACAATAAAATACAATTCGATTAATTATTTTTAATTTAATTTAATATAAATGCTTATATCAGAAACAAATGAATAAGAGAAAGAATTAATAATTAAATGTGTTAACGAATGAGTGAATTATTTATTGAGAATTTATTGTATCCTGGTTTAAACGAATCACATTTGAAGTGATTTTATTTCAAAATGGTTTTTTTATTTCACTCCAGGAGTTTGAAACTGATCTAAAATCTCTTCTGATTCTTAACGAATACCTCTGTTGAATCTTTAAATAATAGTAAATTACTGTATTATATATAATAATACCATATTATATATAATAAATAGCTCTTTCATCTGATAAGTGATAAAAAATTAACTTGTTGAGAATTCCAAAACGAAAAATTCATTTAAACAGATTGTTCTTTAATAGTGAAATTTAAATGACAAAAAGTTAATTTTTTCATTAGGACATACTAATTAATATATTAAGTTAATGTTACACATTTTTAAGAACGTTTTTTGTTTATTGAAGAATTGAAAAGTTTAGACAAATTTATTAAATAACAAGAGATTAATTTAATTTATTTCTATCTGTTTTTTTTTTTTAATAAAGAGTGCACTAAATGAGATTCTATATAAAAAATAAATATATATATATATTTCCACACTTTTTTTTCACTTTCTTTATTAGGTAAGATTTGGAGTTGAATCACGTTCAACTTAAGATAGGAAATAAAGGAAACCTATTAAAAGAAAAATACAGCAGCCGAGAGGGCAGATAAATTTCAACGGGCCATGGAAAAAAACCCCGTGAAAAAGTGCATCAAAAAACGCGCAACGAACCAAAAGACGTTTAAAAGGGGGGAAAATGTTGCACGAATTTGGCGCCTCGAGTATTAATAAAATGATGCAGCTAAATTGCAGCAACACCAAGCTGACAGGGGGCGTATCTACACACACACACACACACACACACATAAAACACACTTAACACACACACAGACAGACAGAGGCAGCATTTGCGAAATGTAAATTGTCTGGTGTGTTGAGCAAGATGATTGCATTTCTTTTCAATGATTGGCAATAGATAAAGTCACAGGCAGCATCTGAGTGCAAATTCAACCACATACATACAAACATATATATGTACACACACATCTTGTAGTCATCCAGCGAGACAGACAACGTGCCACGAAACTCGAGTCGAGCCACATGCAACAAAAACTTATGCATAATATGTTTGCCATATGCAAATATTCGCATTACGCTTGGTGTAACAAAAAAAAAAATTACAAGTGCGCTAATTACACTATTCAACACTATTCAACAGCCCAACTAAGGTACTAACAGGAGACTGAATTAAAAAATAAAATTATTTTAAGAAACTTTCATTGAATAACCTATATCCAATTTCATATTAAATTTTGTTTGGGATTGGCTAAAAATCAAATTAATTTGGATCATCTTTTTTTGTTTTTTAATACAGTTTTTTAATATTTTAACTATATTTTCAATTTAAAAAAATTAAATACACTATTCTACACCATTCAACACTATTCAACAGCCCAACTGAGGTGCTAACAGAAGGCTGAACTTAACAATATTTATTTTGGAAACCTTTGTTAAAACTATTTTTTGGCAATTTCAATATTAGTTTTATTTGGCATTAATAATAATAATTTTTAATAAATCAATTTTCAATTAAAAAAAAATTAAATACACTATTCTACACCATTCAACACTATTCAACAGCCCAACTGAGGTGCTAACAGAAGGCTGAACCAAAAAAAAAATTATTTTAAGAAACTTTCATTGAATAACCTATATCCAATTTCATTTTAAATTTTGTTTGGGATTAGCTAAAAATCAAATTAATTTGGATCATCATTTTTTGTTTTTTAATACAGTTTTTTAATATTTTAACAATATTTTCAATTTAAAAAAATTAATTACACTGAGAAGAAACTAAGAAACTTTCATTAAACAACTTTTTCCCAATTTCACTTTAAATTTTGTTTGGCATTAGCTAAAAAGCTAATTTCTTAGGAAAAAAAATTTTTTTTTAATATTTAAAAATATTAGATTTCTTTTCGATTTAAAAAAATTTATTATTATAATTTTTTTGTTTTTTAATATTTAAAAATTTTAAATATTTAAAAATTTTTTTTGATTATTTGATTAGTTGAAGCAAGTTTCTCAGTTCTTTATATACACATTTTTAGTTGCCTTATCACAATTCATTGTGTTTCATCATTAGTATGTAGTATGTGATGTAAGTGATGACAAGATTTTAAAACACTTCAAATGTTTAACTTTTGTTGCCAAAGCGTAAACTTAAACTAAAATGGTTTTTCTGTTTGGAAGTGTAGAAAATAAACAAGCAACAATTCTCTAGTCACATGAACTCGACCTATACCCTGTACTCTGTACCCAGCTGGGGGCTGCCTAAGCATTAACTTGCATTTTTATAAACATTCTTAAAAATTCTGCGTTTAATTTTTCTATTCTTCTTGAATAAAAACGTATCTAGGAATAATTTTAAAAAGGGTATTCAAAAGTGCATAACTATTTATATATAACACTTAAATTTGTAAGGAAATATATAAAACATTTTTAATTATTTTTAAGCATTTATTTATTTAAACAAACTCTGATTGAATCATCATCAAATCGGACTAAATATTAAAATACAAATAAGAATACTTATATTTTATCCACTTACAAATATTAGAAAAGAAAACTATGTAGAATGTAGAAAACGAAGGTTATAAATCTATTATTTAAAACTAATTCTGCATTAAATTTTGTCAAAATCCAAATTTCGATAGTGCAAAAAAACTGATTGAAATATAATCAAAGCTAAGTTGGCCAACAAACAAATAAACAGCTATTACAAAAAGCCAAGTTCTAAAGGGTCTATAAATAGTACAACGTTCAAAATATAAGCAGCTTTAATTATTTGCGATTTTTATAATAAAAAAACTTTTTGTTTTAACACTTTTAGCTGGGTTCAATGACTTTCGACCAAAAGCCGACTTTAAATAAAACTCACATGTGCCGATTTTCTCTTTCTCTCTCTCTTTCTAACTCTGTCCCTTTTTCTCCTATAGGAAAAATCTCCGCGAACGAACTTGCTAAACAAAAAAGCACAGAGAAGCTGCGACGAATGAGATATAAAAAAGAAAAACTTAAATAATAGAAAAAGAAATAGTTTTAAGTATCATAAAAAAAAGAAAGAAAGAGAAAAAGAAAGAGAGAGAAGCTTTTGGGCCGCATGACGTCATCGATTGTGGTTATCAAAGTGGCAAATTGTACTTTTTTTTGTTTTAAACGGCATTAGCTCATTTGCCATTTATTATTGTTATTTACTTATCAAAGCGATAGCAGCCAAAGAAACAAATGTTCGGTAGTAAAAAACAAAACAAAAAAAAGATACGCGAAACTTGTCAAATGGAAGCCCACACGAGAAAGTAAATGGGGCTTGTATCACTTGGTTCGTTCTGGCAATTGTTAATAACTTTCCTTACTTTCTTAGTCCAGTCTTATCCAATAGGATACCTTTTCTTTCTTCCTTATTCCATTCATCCAATGGGAAACCCTTCCTTTCTTTCTTAGTCCATTCATCCATCCATCCATATTTTCCTACTTCCATCTATCTATCCCTCGCTGGCTCTAATTACTTCCACCCCTTCTTACCTTTCTTTTCTTACTCCCTTTATCCTTCCATCCTTCCTTTTTTCCCTCCATCTTTTCTTCCTTACTTCCACTCTTTCTTCTCTCCTTCCGTCTTTCCTTACTTTCGCCCACCCTTTCTACCTTCCTTTGTATCTCCCTTCTTACCTCCCTCTCTTTGCCTCTCTCCCTTATATTTTCATAATAATTAACCCAAAAATTTTAAAAAAACAAAACAAAGTATTTATGTTTTTTTCTTTTAAATATTAAATTCATTTTCGAGAACATTTTCTTTAATGTAAATCCGTTAAGGAATCTTTTAATATTAATTAATTAATTAATAAATTATTAATTATTGATAATAAATAAAGGGAGAGAGAGAAATGATTAATAAATAAGAACAAAACTAACTGGAAAGTTTTGCAAGTAACAAGTATGAGGTATTTATATTTAATGTATTTATTTAAAGGTATTACTATTCCTAATAAGTACACCTAACAAGCCATATCTTGTGAAATCGAAGATGGCCAGTTACGTATCAGATATCAAATATAGATCAAGTTGCATAAATTCAATTGCTAAAATCTATTACAAAATCATGAAGCGAATAATATAATAAAGTAAACAAATGGCGAGTATTAATATGTTCTAAATATAACTATGTATGTATTTATTGATAATTGCCTTTCTTTCTGTTGGGAAATTGTTGTTGGAACATGTTTATTTATACAGTGATGGAAAAATTAATAGAAACGAATGTTCTCTTTTTCTTTAACTTCATATTTTTAAAGCAGAATGTCAGACTTTATTTTTTTTTTAATTATTTGATTTATTTAGAATCTTTTTGAAGAACTTTAGAATGTCATACTGAGTCAAATAATTTAATTTTCCTATACCAAAAAAGGATTTATTTTAATTCATTGAAGAAACCAATTTTATTAAAATTTAATTTTATATCTTTGGTCTGCAAATAAAAAAAAAATATTTACTAATCTTATTCAATTTATTTCAAATCTAAATTAATGATAAAATGTGAATAACTTTTTTATTGATTAATTAATTATTTAAATATTTATTTTTTTGTGCATAGAGCTTTACTGAGCTATAAAGATGTAAAGTATAAAGTTAGGTAAATAATGTTTTAAATATAGTTGAAAGCAGTAGAATCAAATGAATAAAGCCCTGATCGGGTGTGCTCGACTAAACGATACTTTCAGTCCAACCTGTCGCTGAATATATTTTAAGAATGTTTCTTAAGAGTTCATAAAGTTCCTATTATCGAGTAAGCACTGTAACATTGCGTGCTTCATATCGATTTATGTAATAGAGATTAGTTTTTTATTAATAAATAGGCAACCAAAGCATAATATATATAGATATATTTATATATATACAAAAATAGTCAAGGTTGCAATATTAATAAATAAACAATTTCCATTTCCTTAAACAACGCCCAGTTAACTTTTTGCAGTTGATTATTAATGGTAAGCAAAAATAAAAGCCACTTTGTTGTTCTTTTTAGCCACACAAAAAGTGGGTGTTGATAATTAGTTGGAGAACTGTGTGTGTGTGTGTGTGTGTGTGGTTTTGGTATATGGGTATATGGTTATATGAGTACCAGACCCATAGCAAGTAGTTTTCTAGATTTGTCTGTCTGCCTGGGCAACATTTCCGCCAACTCCCAAGGTGGCTTTTTTTTTAGCTGGCTTAAAGCCACAAAAGGGGGGAAATGGAAAGCAACTGTTTTGTATAACATTTTGTATTGTCCAGTATAAATTTATATATATATTTATATAGTGTATGTAGGATTATGTGTAATGAGCGCGCATCCAACCGGTTGGTTACCAGTTTTCTACTTGTTGAAGGTTATTTAATATGGCCCGCTTTGTTCTCAGTTCTCCTACGGGCTAATTCTAATGTGGTTAATTCTAATCAGTAGTAGAATTTTAATTAAATTCAACTTAGTTTGTTTGAAAAATATGATTAATGATTTTGATTACATTTTACACTAATTAATGCTGATCGCAATTGAAACAAACAACACAAACTTTTTCAAGCGATTAGCTAATAGACAAATAATTGCTTGCTTCTTATCAACTTTATAGATTGACACTTGGTTATCATATTTCAAACTTTTTGACGATCGATGACTAATCGCCACTGTACGCTTTTTTTTCTTGCCATTGATATTCTGACCATAATCGGTGATACGAGTTAGCTATCGATTGTTTCAAATTAACTGTTTATGGCATACAAAAAGTGCACATGTCAAATTTTGAGGAACCAGCTTACAATTCACGCTACTGACGAAGTGTGGGAAAAATTACAAGTTCTAATAGAAAAACTATTAAGTATTTGAAGAATCATAAATAGCTCATATATAAATACTTAAACAATGTTAAAATAATAATATGGGCACAATATTATATCCAAGAATCTGGTAACAGTCACATCGAACATACTTTAAATACCATACATCATACATCATACATCATACAATATACGTCATACATCATACATCATATACCATATATACCATATATACCATATATACCATATATACCATATATACCATATATACCATATATACCATATATACAATATATACCATATATACCATATATACCATACATACCACATATACCATATACCACATTCATACTAAATCTAAATATTTCCAGTATATCTATTAACGCTCCATACATCATACATCATACATCATACATCATACATCATACATCATACATCATATACCATATATACCATATATACCATATATACCATATATACCATATATACAATATATACCATATATACCATATATACCATATATACCATATATACCACATATACCATATATACCATATATAGCATATACCACAATCATTCTAAATCTAATGTATTTCCAGTATGTCTATTAACGCTCCACACTGAATACCCTAATTTTGACTCTTCCCAATATTCCTAGCCTACATCATCAGCATCAATTTTTATGCACTGGAGAACGATATTCTCTTAACTTTCTTTACTGAAAAAAAGGAATTAGGTTCAGGTTAAGAAATGTAAAATAACAATTGGTAAATAAGAATACTTAAAATAATATATACAAATATTTCAAAAAATTTAAAGCAGTTTGGATGAATTCCACTTTGCTAATTAAAATCGTTGCCATACTTCTAAAGCCGGAATTAATCGCCTAGAACCCAATCCAATTAACTATCCCTAATCAAGTCATCTCCAACTAACTCAACTAAAAAAAATGGAACCGATTTTCATAACTTTTTCTTTTTTCACATAAATTTTCCACCTTTTTGAAAGAATTTTCCTCGTCCCTCCCATTTATTGTAGCTCTCAGAGATTATGATTTAACATTAAGTGCACTTTAACATTGGAACAATATAAAGCCAGTAAGAATAATAAGCCCAATTTTGGATTACCTCTTGACTGAAGAGTTTAGTTCAAAAGGCAGTTAAAACTTTTCTGGTTCCTTATTAAAAATAAATGTTAGAGGAGTAATATTTACAACGACAATTATGTTTTGAATATATTTTAATAGCTTATATATAGATATAAATTGTGAATATTCTAAAACTGTGAACTGTCGGTAACATAACTTCGACAATAGACTGAGTTGAATTTGAAAGTTAGCTTATAAGTTTAATATAAGTGTAATAATTTAAAAATAATTTAAAAATAAGAAGAAATAAATAAATAATAAATAAATAAATAAATAAAAGAATAATTACAGTTTAATTAAAACCTTTCTATGAAATATAATTCAAGTTAATGAATAAAAAAAGAACATATAAAAAAGTAGTTTAAATATTGTAAATGTTCTATCATTATGAATGAGTATTAAGCTGTCGGTAACACCCTACGCAAAGGTCTTCCTAGTTTATTGTTATGCTTATACAAGCAAACAAATAAATGGTTAACTAAATGTTAGTTAAAAAAAGACAAAAACAAAACCTAAATGTAAATGATTTCTGGAGTTGCGTTCACAGTCAACACGCACATCCGATCGGAGACGGACATAAAACAAAGCTTCAGACCGAAGGAATGAAAATGGTAATGGGAAATGGGAAATGGAAAATGGGTGCGTCGAATGGACAACTGGGGAAGGAAAACGGGAGCGACAACAAAATGTTCGTGCTGGGAACAACAAACCCCATTTTAGGGGCTTGTCCAGTTGACCAGACTGGGAAAGACTTTCCTGAGTCAACTTTTCAGGTTTCTAATAAATATAAGTGCTCCAAACAGGCGTGACAGACTAGACTAGACCGAGAATGGAATTGAACTGATTTGTGTAACTTTCGTATACCCTGTACTTTTGTGAATGTAATGAAAGTAACTCAGAGCTAAAAGAAATGAAGCTGAAAAGGGTTTCATCAATCAAAATCAATCATCAAAAAGGATCTTAGCGATTGTTGGTAAAGAAGTATTTTTTAAAGATTGAGCATAAATATTATATGATAGCACTTGAAAGCTACTCTTAGTTCCTTTAAGAAATGTTTGAAAATAGAGAAAGAATTTGATAAATTTAATTAAATTAAATTTAATAACTTAACAATGATTTTACACTGCTGTTATTACGAAGCCAGGATAAATAATCAAAGTTCAGTTGTCAGACATAAATGTCCTTTTAGACAATTGGAAGATATTGTAGGAGATATCGAACGATGATGAAGACGGAAAGCTTTTAAATAATTCTACAATTCAAAGTTACGCCCTTAAATTAGACAGTTTAACAACTTGGTTTATAGCTATTATAAAATATAAGTCTATTATAATAAACAAAGGAAACTATCGAACTTTAAAAGTTTGTAACGAAAGCTGCGTCCAGGGTATCTTTCATTCATTTGGTATTGTATTTTTTAGACTGAACAGCAATTATTTAATTGAATAAATGAATTTTAAAAAATAATATACATTGGCAATGAGAAAATATGACTACAAACAAATTTTTTCCAATCTGTTTCGAATCGAGATCAGAATCTTGACAAAATGTATTTTTTTTATTTTATTGACAAAATGTATTCCAATTGATATTGTCGACCAACAATAAATGAGGTATGCATATTTAATTGCTCTATATGTTAAAAAAAATTATCAATAACTAAAGCGAATTTATTAGTTGCGTCATTTAATTTTATATATTATATTTATTATATATTATTTATTACTTACTTATTATTATATTATTTATTATATATTTTTTTACTCCTTCATTTATTTGGTGTGCAAGCGATAAACAATTAAAAAATAAATATATTCTAATGAAGTTTCTGATTTTTATTAAAGGTATTCCCTAGTTGAGCATTGGTTTATATAAACAAAAATAAATATCCTTAAATTAGTGGCTTAAATATGCGTTTCTAAACAAATTCTGCTCCCATTTATAGTTTTTGACACATTTGTTGATATGATTTAGAGTGCTTGGAATATTTAACACAACAAAAATACGAACACACATCGAACACAAATACAAATACAAATATAGAAACACATTTATATATATATATATAGAAAAACAATGCGTGCTTGGGGTCATAGGGCAAGTGAGGATCTGACATATGACACCGACTGGAACGATGATAAGACACGGCGTCACTTTATTAGCAAAGTTTGCAGCATAATTGCCGTAAGAGAAAGCGATGAGAACAAATATGTGCATAATAATAATATGATGATAAATGATTTCTTGCAGATGCAAATGGCATTTACAGTTCTTTTTACAGCGATATTCATATTCGTACAGGAGCCACGCCTATGGCTAATAGAATATGCATTAATTTTTATAATTGTGGGCGGGTTGGGATCTCTCATAATTGGGATAATGTTGCTCTGCTATATGAAAATCGCACGAAAAGTTCCACTCAATTATATATTGCTAGCACTATTCACAATTTTAAAGAGTATGGTTGTCGCTGGCGTATCCGTTTTGTATCGAACAGATCGGGTGAGTAATATATATTATATATAAAATATATAAATAAAATATTCTTATTATTATTTTTTCTTTTTTTTTTTTAGGTTATGTGCGCCTTGGGAATTACTTTTATAGTTTGTGCCTCGTTGGCACTTTTCGCCCTGTTTGCACCCTGCGATTTTACTGGCTGGGGGACTTATCTATTTGTGTGCAGCATTGTCCTGATTATAGTTGGGATATTGGCGGCCATTATCCGGAATGAAATCTTAACCTGGATCTATGTCTGCATTAGTCTGATTCTATTTTCGATTTATCTTGTCTACGACATTCAACTGATGGTCGGCAATCGTCGAAATCAATATTCCGAAGAAGATTATGTTGTGGCTGCTTTGTCCATTTATGTTGATATCGTTCACATTTTCCTAATGATTTTACAAATACTTGGCTTGGCTGACTGTTAGTTTCTCTAAATTGTCGAGTGTGATAAGTAAAAGTAATAACATTTCTTTTTCCAATTCACGATTTCTTTACTCTAAAAGGACACCCTAAATCTCCTTCTTCATTTGTTTTTGATTCGGAACGAAAAAAGGAATTTAACTAAATTCTCTTTATGTAACCCTTTGGATAACTTTAAATAAGAGAGACCCCAAAAGCTAAAACCAGTTTAAATGGATTACTTTACTCTAGTAAAGTTTAGATTGAATTTAGTGGATTTGTAGCTGCTTTGTCTATTCACATTTTTTTTAATAATTTTACAGATACTTGACTTGCGTGTGATGTGTAAAAATAATAACATTTTATTTCAATTCACGATGTCAAACAATAAACAAACAAGACATCAAGTTTAAACTGAAACATTTACTCTTTACTCTAAAAGAAGGTCCAAAATCTTCTTCTTCAATTTATTTCAAGGCTTCCTTAAATTAGTAGGAATTTAACTTAATTCTCTTTATATAACCCTTGTTATAATAATAATAAAATCAACAAAATCTACGATTTAGTTTATTTGGTTTACTTTATTCTAGTAATATTTATATTTTTGTTAGGTATTTAGCAAGTAATCTTTTGTAGTTTTAATTCTTTTAATTACTTGAGTTGACACCCGTAAATCAATAGATTTAAATTAAATAAATATAAAAAAATAAAGATTACTTAGATTTAAAATAGTTTAGACTTTCCTATGCGATTTGATTTTTTAATAAATTGACTTGTGTTTTTAAGAACTGAGCCCTTAATAAATCAAGATAGTCTTTGGAGAAAAAAAAGGATAGTTTTGGGAAATAAGTCTTAGGTTTAATTTATAGCAGGAAGTT
The DNA here is from genome assembly GCA_004143845.1 of Drosophila lacertosa. Taxonomy (NCBI): domain Eukaryota; kingdom Metazoa; phylum Arthropoda; class Insecta; order Diptera; family Drosophilidae; genus Drosophila; species Drosophila lacertosa. The sequence continues at coordinate 14,510 of SCDZ01000737.1, read as the reverse complement.
TGTGTAATTATACACGTTCATAAAGGAATTTATTAAAAGGCCTCTTCTTTTTTTTTACTTCCCTAAATTTACAATCTCCGCCAACTTTCGCTCGTTGTCTGAGGCGGTTTATATTGGAAAGTGCCGTACAGTAAACATTCGAGATGAGCAACAATCTGTCGAGATAGGCTCGTTATAGACAACTTTACTGAAAAGTTAACGTCGCCTGGCAAATCAATTGAATCTGTCAAATTTACCTCCCATCAAATCGGAGTGTTAAACTGCCGATAATCATGTTTATTTGAGATGATGTCGATGTTGATGATGATCATTTGAAGGCCGTTTCATTCGGCTTTTACCCGTTTCATGCTAACGCATAAATAACATAAGTTTGACTCGTTGACGGCAATGAAAAAAACCGCTAATAAAAGCTTAAACATAAACATTTACTAAACGTGTGTGCACCTTACAAAAATGTGAAAACAATCAAATAAATTGCAACGGCGACAACGTCGTTAACGTCGCAGTCACAGGATGCGACTAACAGATACCCTGTACACTATATTAAAAACCTTAAGGAAAACAAATTCCTTAAGAAACTTTTCAACTTATCTAAAAGGCATTTAACAAATTAATATATAATTTTTTTTACCTTAATATAAATATAATTTAATTTTTTTTTTTATGTATTGGAAAGTATTTTATAGTCATATAAAAAATTGAATGTAGTTAGAAAAGTTTGAGGGATGATCGATTATTATTATTATATATATTATAATTTAATAAAATTGTAGTCAAATATTAGTTTTTTAAATACATACAGTCTTGCTTTCTTATTTTTCAAAATAGATTAAAATAGTAGAGCTATGAGTCCACCAAATAAATAAACAAGCAAAACAATTTTATCAAAAAAAAAAAACGCAATCAGTAAGTTCATTTATGTAATTGATTATTTTTATAGACATGCATCAATATACCCCTTTGTGGCCACTTTCAATGGGTACAACAAAAGCATGACTGGTAAAAGTTAAACAATCTGTTGTCGCCTCTAATGAGGCGAAGCGAACGCCCCTCAAATGTTGATTGTGTCCAAGCAAAACAAAAGAGAGTATCGAGAGTTCGAAAGCATTTACTTTCAGCTGACAGCAAAAAAAAAACAGATCTCTAAGCGAATTGAAGTGCCAAGGTTTACTAAAGAAACATCATTTATTAAGTATTTAAAAAAAAAAAAAAACTTATGTAGAAAGATATTTAATAAAGTATTTTTTGTAAGAAAAACTTATGTATTAAGGTTTATGACATTAAATTTTTTATATATTTTATTCTTTACATTCTGTCTTTCACCAATATATATATATATATAATATATATGTATATTTTATGAGTATTCATAAGGTAACATTATTAATTGCATTTTTTAGTTATGTCAAGCCTATCTATTAAGGATATCGAGAATGTAAAATATTTTAAGTCTTCTTACTGTTAAACTGTTATCCACTAAGATTAAGGCTAATTAATTAAATCTGTTAATAAATATCGTGCAGTTTTTTTTTATCTCTTCTTTAATAATTAAAATATTCAAATCTTTATTAATGTTTGCATTCAGCGAACTTTGACTTCCAAAGTGATCTTGACATTCAGTTAATAACTTAATTAAATTAAGTCTCATTTTATGATTTATACAGTAGTCAATATTTACTATTATATAACAGTCCGATGTAAGTAAGATTTTAGCTAAAATGGGACAGTTCAACTGTTGTAAAACAAGCATATTATTAGTGTTATATATATTTATATTTTATATTTATTGGAAAGGATTAAATTATACTGTTTTTATTTACAACAACTTAAATTAAACTAAATTTCAAATTTAATATAGTCTATTGTCTTAGTTATTGTTATTAGTGTTTAAAACCTAAAAAAAATCATTTCATTTAACGTTTTTGTAAATGTAAACTTTGAGGGAAAGTAAAAACCATTTATTGTTCCTCTGTCTAATCAAAGGTTTGCCAATTAGTTGGTTTGGCTAAAACGTCGCGTGCTATTCACTTGGCCAATTACGTGACTGGTTTCTGGCAGGGCAATTAACTAAACAAATTAACTGATTCAATTCGAGTTAAAATGCATTTATTAACCGTGTAAAATGACACAAAAATTTCAATTTGTTTTTGATATCTTTAAATAAGATCTTGAGAGCAGTGAAAGGAAGTGAAAAAGCTTTCGTCGGGAGGGTTCGACAAGTAGTGTATCTACAAGTCGAGCACTGCCGCTTTTGCACTTGTTATAGCAAATAAAATTTGGGTCAAAGTAGTGAAAACTTATCTTTAACTCCTGAAAAAACTGTGGAAAAGTGTGAATTTTCATATAAGAGTTCAGTATTTGCTGGGTATTCAGATCTTCATAAAATTATATATATATAATTCATAAAAAAAATATTATATATGTAAAAGCATTAATAATATTTAATATAATATTTACTATTTTGCATTAAGCTTCGTTCTGTATTTAATTATCAGAAGATCTTTGAATATTATTGTCCTGCATTTACCTTCAGATTATAATATATAATAATTTGATTGATAACATAAATTGAACCTTGATGGAATCATCTGCTGGTTAGTTCAGACTTAGTAAACAACAACAATAAATACTTTCTATATCCACAAACCCTGTACATTGTGTCCAATGGATTTTTATAATCAATATATATATAATACATTAAAGTAAAATAAAGCCAGATTCTTATTTTACAGTCTCATATTTATTTATTTTTTATACACTCCTCTTATTTATTGTCCCAAGTATTATACCTAAATGTTAAAAGAAGACCTCTAAATGGAAACAAGCTTAAAGAATAATAAGTAAGAAGAACTGTGCTAAGTGCAAAAAACTCGTGTGTTTAATCTTAAAAGGAGGTCATCAAAAATCTAACCGATATATCTGGTTTTAACTAAGGAAAATACGAGGTTTTTTATCTCTTTTATTATACTTACATTCTAGACTATCTAAAGAAATATCGCCTGTTTAATTTGGAAGACTGGAAGTGTCTTTAAAAATGTTTTAAAAGTATAGATATCAAAAATAAATTAATTTAAAAAGAAACTAAGAAAAACATGAGTTTATATAATATCAGTTTATTCACTATAAATTAAGTCAAATTCATTGCTCTGAATTTCCTTATTTCCTTTTCCTGCATTTTTCCATCGAATAAATTAAGAGAAAAATGTATAAAATATTTTTAAAACAATAGAGAACTTAACAAACAAAAAATTGGGTTCAGAATATATTAAAATTATGGTATTAAGTCTTTTCAAGCTGCGAAATAGTTCTGACCTTTCACACTCTATTTAGCGACGAGTTTGAGTTCAATAAACTCTTAACAACGAGTCAGAGTTGAACAATTTTTATTTCCGCTTTTCTTATATGCCAAAAAAAATAAATAATTTCTTTTGTGCACAGCATGAATTTGTATAAATAATGTTGGACAATGCCATTAAGAATAAGTAAAAAGGGTAAAATAGATATTTTGACAAGTCTATGCCTCTATCTTTTTCTTTATTGGATTTATTTTTAATTTTTTTTTTTAAAGGATTTCCTTATACTGTTATTATATCGTCTAAATAACTAGTTTCGTAACTCTAAGCTTACTTGTTTGAAGTTAAAGACTGTGTATCCGTTAGTCGTTTATACCCGAGGTTTTTACTCAGTTCGTGTAAAACCTAAATTGACTTAACTAGACAGCAAAAGTCAGCAATAAAGCTTACGGCGAATTGCCAAGAATGAAAGGAGTTAGCATAACAAAAAAAAAAACAGAAAAAAAACAAAAAAATACTACATCACTTTTTATTGCTGGGGGTTAGCAGAATTCATGAACAATAAAAAACACAATTGAGAGACAATGGAACAAACGTCAATTCCAGAGAGAGGGAGGGAAGAATAAAAAGAAATAAAACTATCACATTGGTTCCATTTCATTGGGCAACAACAAAGAACAACCGTAAAAAAAATAACAGAAATATATTTTTTGAAATTTCTACTCTTTACCGTTTTCAGTAGCATTTCCATTTTCAATTCGAGCCGACATTCATTTAATTCAGCTTTATTTAATTGCCATTTCCCGTTAAACTATCCTTTTTTTAGTATACCCCTCTAGAATGAGAAAGAGGCTATACTGATTGGGTGCACACTTATGTAACATGCACAAAGTTTATATACTTTTGGTAAGGTTTATACGATATTTGTTATTCATTAAACCCTGTTATATCTTCTAGGCTATCGGGGTTCTAAACTCTACCCAATGTTCTCCTTTATAAAGAAGTAATTAACTTTTCCCGTTTAGAGTCTAGAAGAACCATACATATATATACATATATTATCTTCTAACTATTCTATGAAAATTCTCTGGCAGCCAACTTAATCAACGCAACTATGTTAAGACAAACTGCAATTAAAGCATCATCTGAGAGAAGTCCGCTTATTAGAGAAGATGTTAGAGCGTAAGAGTTAGTCGGAAAAATGTTGCATGGAAAACAATCGATAAGGTAAGTAATCTGAGCCAAGTCAAGACAGACGGCAAGCCAGACAAATGGCAGCTGTTGTTGTTTTATTTCTTATTATATATAGATGGAATGTCGGAACAAGTCTTAAAGAGAGAAAAGAACAGCGCACATTATGTTTAAACATTATTTATACACTTGAAAAATAGGAATTTATGACATCATAATTCTACTTGACAGAAGTTCAGACAATTCTTACTACAAACATTTTTCGAAAAAATCGTTTATATTTTATAAGTATTTTACATGTGGAATTTTAGGTGTTAACTATATTGTTAATAAATATTGTGTAAATGTGAGAAACATAAATTTATGACATCATAAATCCGTAAAATACTTATAATAAACATTTTTCTAAAAAATAATTTATATTTTAAGTGTTTTTTGTGTATTTTATTAAATATTTTGTAAATGTTTATTTTCACATAATTGTTTGGGAATATTGAGGACTATTCGAAAGAATGATTCATGTCTAGTTATAAAATGTTTTTAAGCGTTAATTATACTTAAAATTAGAAGAAGAAAATGTTATAAATTTTATTGTTCACAGTTGATTAAATAATATTAACAACCAGTTGTTGCCAATTGGCAAAACTTGAGACCTGCATTATTGTTTTATGATTTATACTAAGCCCTAAAGTGTATAAAAAAAACAGTAAGCACCTCTTATCAATATCTGATAAAAATTTTCTTGCTACCTTAACAAATTAGATACAATTCGAGGAATAAAATAACAGGTAAAAAAGACAGGATTAGGTTGTCAAATCAAAAATACCAATAGAAAAATATTCTTACTAAATGAGTTCCAGAGAGCGATCGATATAATTTATAAGGAAATTTTCATAAAGATATATAAAAGCCCTATTGGAATAAAGTAACTGACTTTTATAGATAACATATGCTTATATAAGTATATATAATATATACATAAAGGTCAAAATTTATGTACTTTTTCTGATTCGTCAACTTTTAACATGTTTTTCTTATTTTCTGATTTCTGAGTGTAGTCAATCAAATTTGACTCACATGATTTTTAGACAGACGCCTTTCTACAGATAGACAAACAAATAGATGACCATTAGTAAGATTGACTCCGCTATTGATTCTGTTTAAAAATAAACCTTATTCGTATACTTACTCCCCTTTGCATACATTTAAACACAGCTAAAATAATCTTTTTACCCATTTAGGTTCAATGGGTATAAATAGAAAAAACGTTTTTTTTATTTCACTATTTATATACTCAAGAGTAGTCAGCACATCTGACGCAGGTAAACGTAGCCAAAGAACATCTTAGTCTTAGTCTGTCGGTAAATAGGTGCAAATAAACAGGCGGTCAAAAGAGAGAAAAAACAATAACAAAACCGACGATCAGGTAGCTTAGCTAGCAAACAAGAGGAATGAACAAAAGAGAAAAAAGGAAAACTTGTCGTCATTTAGTCGACAGGTGGAATACACTTTCTGACAGCTGAACAATCACATAAAACATTATTAAATGTCGTTTATTTTTTTTTTATAATGCAGTCTGATTTTACTCTAAACTTAAATATATAACATTACATTAGTAAGCAGATTTGCACGGAAACAAAGTAAAATAAAAATACATACATAGATTCTTGATTATATTTTATACAATTAATACTTTAGTTTTATGTGATTGGGTATAGGTTATTATTAAATATGCAAAAACAAAAGATTTTACTCTATAATTAAATATATTACATTACATTAGTAAGCATATTTGCCCGGAAGTAAAGTAAAATATAAATACATACACATATTCTTGATTGTGGTCAAATAAGCTCTTTTAATAAAGTTTATCGCATTCGTTGTGACTAAGCGAAAGTGCTTTTTATAAGTGTATAATAAGCAAACAAAATGCCGCAAAGCCCTGACAGTGAATAAAGACGAAATCTGTGCACAGTGGAAGAGCAGCATAAAAGAAAATAGCATAAAACGCGAAGGGAAGACAAGACGAGAAGAACAAACAGTCAAATGCACCTGTCATAGTGCGCGTTCTCTCTCACACAGTTCCACTCTCTCTCTCTCTCTTTCTCTTTCTCTGTGGAGAATTGTGGACTGGATTTTGATCACGGTGGGAAATACCTTGAGTTATGTGTACATAGAAAGAAGCAAGCAATTAAAAAAGAGATGAACAGTTATAAGCATTTGATTTCGAACTCCTTTGCGATAGTTAAAAAAAAGAGAGTACGATGTGTTCTACTTTAATCCTCAACGGTTGCTCTTACAAAGAGACAAAACCAAAAAAAAAAATAAACGTAAAATAGTCAGTGTGATTAATGAATCCGAGATTAGTGCAGACTTAGTATTTCGTGTGAGCCAAAAGACAATTATAAAATGGGCCGTTTAAACGTAAGTTACGCAACCTTTTCATCAGCACGCCAATTATTGAGATCACTCGACCGAGTCTCTGTAACTAAATATCGCCGCAGACTTTGCTTGAAGGTCGAGATCATTAAAAGTTTTGAAGTTATTGATTCGCAAGCTTCTAAGCTGAAGATAACGACGAATGTCAGTCGAGGAGGTGGATGGAGGGAGAGAGGACTACTAAATGCGTAAAGATTGATTATTGCTGGTACTGAGTCCCACTCTAACGGACTTGGTTGTTGCTTGTGCAGAAATAAACGCCGCAAATGGCCTTCAAAGCGCAAAGCGCGACCTCAAAGTCAAACAGCTTCGAGATATGTATGCAAGTGTGTGTGTGTGTATGTATGCATGTATTTTTAAGCTCAAGCATTAACATACACATACATAAATACTTTCCATCACTCGTGTGTGTGTGTGTGTGTCCGTACATAAGTCAGCTGAGCGCGCAATAACAAAAAACCACCCCAACTGGCGTCCGCCCCACAATTTTGCTTTGCCGCAGACTCATGGAATTTCATCACATAGAACACAGGACAATAATGTAGCATCCAACGGAATTCCAACCCCAAAATGGCGTTCATTGATTGAGAAGTTTTTGTCAAGAAATCCGTTAAGAAACGGCACACTCACCAACCTTATTTGGCTTGGCATAAAGAAACAGGAAATTTGAATGTGACCTCAAGCTGGCTGGACGTATGAAATTTCCAATTGTGCTGTTGATGAGTCGCGTGGCGACGTCGACGTCGACGTCGACTGCGCTGCTTTTTGTTTTGACGGATAATTTAGTTAAAACAATGATAATACACTGCCGACTTTTTGAATCACTTTTCTTTCATATGGCGACAACACTCGCGTTTGCTGATTTATCTCGATTTAAATGCGACGCCAGCGTCGCCACTGACAATGACATTTTTTTTAATACTTAAACACACAAACTCATACACATACACAGACACAGACACCGACACAAAGGCAAACGCGCGGCGTCGGTCAGCGAAATTTCTTGTTGATGTTGATGTTGCTGTCTCGGCTGTGCGAACGGGCGGGCAGAGGTGGAGAGTTCTCAAAGGCAGAGGTAAGATGCATTTACAACAAGAATTCACTATCAAACAAACACTCTCGCACACAAACACACGCACACTCACGACACTGAGCGCAGACACATAAGAGACAAACACACTGTGCGGACGCTGCTGGCACCTGGCACTGAACTTCTCTACTTTTCTTTGTAGTGTTTTTTTTTTGCTTTTGCTTTTGCTTTTTTTTTTGCACGCGGTGACTACGTTGGCTTCAGTTGCAGCGTTTTTTTTTTTTGCTTAGACTTTATTTTGATTTTCTTCGTATCTAATCTCGGGTTTCTCGGTTGCTTGCCACGCTTAGATAATGCATTGCGGGCTCTTATCTGGCGTTTTGTCGCCTTTGCGTTCACTTCTCTTTTCGTAATTAATTAACTTTTTTTGTAAAAACCGCGCTGCGACGTGCTCTTTCTTTGGCGTCAAAACAACAACACACACGAAGCAAACCCAATTTGCCTCAACGGGTAAACTGAAAAAATACCGCAAAAGTTCAATGCTCAAAAGCTGGTATTTTTGGTAATTAGGTATTTTTAAGGCAATTATTTTTTGAATTTATACACGTACTCAAATAAATACCAAAAGGCATTTAATATTTGTTAGTAATTGGTGGCTATAAAGCTACATTGCATGGCAATCACTTAAGTTATGATAATGAAATGTTACAATTTAAATCAACTAATTTAACTTAGTATAATTCTTGTTATATGCTTTGTGTGTTTCAATTATTTTACGGTCTCGTTCTTCGCTTAAATGCCTATACGTGCTCTATGTCAAAGGCTTAAAGGTATAAATACAGCTTGAAGTTCCTAACGTTGCCGGTAGGTGGCAAATACTTTTTTACCTAAAACACAGATGGCGGTTTAAAAACAAAAATATTAAATGATTTTGGCTGCGAAGCCAAGAAATGCAAGCTATTAAAAGCTGAAAGTTGTGAAAGTGTAAATTGTGTGTGTATATAATTTGACATATAGATGTCGCTTGGGCCTGCTTTAGACACTGCAATTAAAGCATTCTGACCCGCTTAATTGATCAGCAGCTGACAATAAGCTGAGTGCTATAAATATTAGAGCATACTTCAAATAAATATTTTTCCACTAGCTCAAAAATTGTGCGGAAAAATGAAACGCAAATTTTAAGGAAACTTTATTGTTTAGGCCAATATTGCTCCCACGAGACGAGGAAAGCTGGCAGTAATTATCTTTGATTACACGATTTATTTTTAGCCACTTTAAAAAATAGACCATAAAATCTGACAAACGAGCGTTGAGCAAAAAAAAAAAAAGAGAAAATAAAAAAAAAGAAAACATTGTAAAACAACATACGTAAGCAAATTTGACTTTGGTCTGACTGGTTATCATGATAACTTCTGTTATCTGCTATCAGCTTAAACCAGCTGGACCCGCAAGATTATTATATATATATATATGGATATATGCATATATATATTTGTATGTATATTTTAGATGGAAACGTCGCAGATTCAGTTTTGAGAGAGTTACGCAAACTGAACTGGAAAATTATGTTAAGAGAAATATGAGAATTTTAATATATATTTAATTAAAGTCTAGTCTTAAAAAACTGATCAATCCAAAACTTGTAGGGATTACCAATTAGATAACAAGCACATGGTCGTGTTGCCAGGCGGTAAACATATCTTTTGTCCAGACAGACAATAAGACAGGCAATCACCACTTGCCACTATCAATCAATCAATCAATCAATCAATTAGTTAGTTATCTTCTTTTTTTTTGGTATATTTCACAGTCCATTTTTGTTGCCTCGATCAGTTGAATTTTCGCTTTTCAAGCCGTTCGACAAGAAAACTCTTCGTGCTATTTACTGTTAACAGACATGCATAAAACTTTTCCGGTTCGGCGACAATTTTCGTGTGCAAACCTCGTCGGACTTTCAACAATTGGACAAATTCAGAATTTGGAGTCCTTCGCAGCCTACGAAACGGCTTTCGAATATGGCTGATGAGCAATAAAATTGTGTGAGAAAATCGAGGCAGGCATTTACTTAAAAATCAATGAAGAATGTACTAATAAAGGCAACAAGTTAACCAATTGTACTAAATGCTATAGATGAAATAAAATAATAAAGTCAACAAGTGTACTAAATTCTATAGATGTGCCAAGTATACAAAAAATGTGTCTATAAAATGTGTTGAATGTAGTAAATTAACTCATCGTCCAACATATACTAATAAAGGAACCAAATTAAACAAATGTACTAAATGCAATAGTTGCACTAAAGCGACCAAGTGTACTAAATGCTATAAATGTGCTAAAACTACAAAATAAGCAATTTAGTAAATACACTAAATGCGCTTAGTGTACTAAATGCACTACGTGTACTAAATAAATTAATTGAAGTGAATATACTAAATTATCTCACTGTACAATATGTACTAAATTTACTAATGGTACTGAATGTGCTAAATTAACTCACAACACAATCTGTACTAAATGTACTAAATGCAGCGAATGCGCTAAATGTCTAAATTTCTTAGAACTAAATGTGCTCAATGTAAGCGCACTAAATGAGGAATGTGTATTTAGCGCACTAAATTCACTAAATGTACTAAATGCATTAAGGGAGCAATCATTAGTTGGGAGTGCTCGATTAGCAGATATCCTTGCCTGAACTCTTTACGAATATATCAATCACTTTGCAGTCCATACAATTGTACCATAAAAACCATAAATTAAATTGGTAATAGTTTGCCTAGAATATCAATTTCCATTGTTTCAAATAAATGCTTTTCCAATTTTCTATATTCTTCTTTATTCTTATTCCATCTTCTTATCGGCTTAACTTAATAAACTCTTTTCTTATGATGTGCTTTTTAATAGTTCTCAAGGAATATCATAATGATTTTTTTTTAAATAAATCCTTCTTAAGTTTTTTTTTTATAATTGATTGTTGATTTTAGTTGTGTTTTTGGACTCCCTTCATTTTATCTGTTGCACTTACTTAGCCTATTTTTTTAGGGGTGTTTGTCGAACTCTTCAATTTTCAATAGTTGATTTCCTTTTAATTAACTCGACTCAAATCCAAACAGGCTTTATATATAAAAGACTTGGGCAGTTCAATAATGAATCTATATTTTATATGTGTGGTTGTTAATTTAGATATTATTACATAAAAACAAATTAATTTAGCAATTATAAAATTAAGAGATTAAAAGATTAAATTAATGGATTACTCTCTAAAGTTCATTACTAGTTCTGATCTTAGTCTTGAAATCTCTTGAAGGTTCTCCATAAGCTATTTAAACTCTCCTTGAAGTTAAGTTCTTTTTGTGCAAACATATAGAAAAAATCTGTTCGTCTACCTAAAAAGAACGGAAAATCTAAAGTTGAGAATCATAGAATTATTTTTAATTTGTCAGAGTTGGAAATTCTTCAAGAATGTTTTAATATTTTAAACAGCACAGGTTGTTTTATTGTTAAGGATTACCAATGTTAATAATATAGTAAGGATTTTATTAAGGTTATTAAATCTGTTAACTACTCTCTTCTATTTTGTCAACTTAATTTACTGGAATTTTCAATTCAAATGAATTCTTTGCAATTTTAACTATTCAACTTTTGTAAGCCAAAAAAATTGTTTTATAAGCTTTGTCTTTAATGATGTTCAAGTCAATTCAATTTAACTAAAGAAAAGCTATTTTAGTCCCTTTATATTAATGTTATTCATAAATTATCTTTACTATCAGTGATGAGCTAAAACTTTGAGCTCAAAGACTTAAAAATAATATTAATCAGTTTTCAAATCTGGCGGCAACTTAATTTAATTATTTTGTTTCTTCAGAGTTAATCTTAAAGTTGGTCGTATTGAAATTGGTTGAGTGTTAAAATTAATGCAATAATAGTTGAGTGTAGGGTATCTGCTAGTCAGTCATGCTTGCTTACTTGTTGGGTATTAATAGAATTAAAATTAGAGCCACTGAAGCAGAGTCATAAAAAGCATTAAGATTTTGCCTAATCTATATTAATCTATATTTAATTCCATCTCAATTTTAAAGATATGTAAATCAAGTTTTTGCACGGATTATAAAAATAGATAATTCCTAAGATTTTTTAAAAAAAAACTGAAAATCACATTACTTACTTTTTATACTATTATCAATTACAAATAAAGGCTTTTAGTGCAAAGTGGATCCTGAGTTCGAATCCCAGCGAAAATTAGATTGTCTACAGGAATTAATCTTAATTAAATAAAAATCAGATCTAAAGTTAACCGTTGTGTGGATTTCCCAATTAATTAGATTTTCCTCTAACCAAAGGGGGGGGGAAATGTCGCTTTGATCACACCTCCATTTTGAACCTTGGCCTATGCACAACACAATCTGCGTGATAATAAAATTGTTCCGCGTCAGTTTTATCAGAGAATATTATCTCTAAGAAAATCTCGACTGTCTAAATGTCTGTCTGTCTGTCTGTCTGTCTGTCTGTCAACCAAATAGAAGCTCTGAGCTGAGAGAACGTCTCGGCAAATGCTCCAATTTAAGTTAGAATGATGATCATCATTGTGTTCGTGATCATGATCAGTTCTCTCTCACTCGTGGATGCGAAGAAGATTGCTTAAGATATATAATACCCTAGTGTACTAAATCTGTGAGATTATCAGTTTGTTTCTCTCGCTCAGTCTCGTTGCGAACGGCGACTGTGAAAGTTAAAAAGTGCGCGTTAAAAAAAGAAAAACTGAAACGTCCTTTATTGCGTATACGCCATGTAGCCCGAAACGAACGAAAAGGCGCGTGAACTAAACGAAACGAAATAACTGTTGTCTATTTTCAGTGACAAAATTGTGTTTTGTGTTTTGTGATTTGCTTGAAAAAAATCAAAGAAAAAAAATAAATATATAACATTTAACAAAGATTCTGTGCGACGTTTATTTATTTATCACGAAAGATTTCAATTGGATTTAATAAAAATCACACACACACCAGTCAAGTTAAGTGTGTGTGTGTGTGTGCTTGTGTGTATTTGTGTTTGTGTGTCCCAGTCTCGAGTCTGACCGAGAAACTAAACTAAACAAAAACTAAGGCAAATTGCGTCGCTGCATTTTTATTGAAACGAACTTCAAACTGTGTTTGCTGTATTTGTTGTTGTTGTTGTTGTAAATAACTGTGCTTTTGTCAAATGGCCAAAATGGCCAGCGAGGAGACGGTGACCGATGCCGGTCGCAGCGAGAAAGTCGAATTGTCGCATTTCGGTGAATTCTGCCAGCGCCGGGGAATAAATCCCAATCTGATTATGCTCAAGATAACGCTGTTCGTCATGTACGGAGGTGAGTCTGTCCCTCTCTCTCTCACACACACACACACTCTCTCTCTCTCTCTCTCTCTGTCTGTCTGTCCCCTCATTAAAAACCAATTATGATTGTGACCCGCAATTAACTTCTTGTCAATGTGAAGCCTTTTTATCAGCGAACAAATGTCACTTATACGACCTGTTGTGCGACGACTTAACCAAATTATTGCCCTTGTTGTTTATCGCGCTGTGCATGCGATAAGAAAATTGCGACAGCTACTTCGGTGGCCATTTAACCACCAGGGAAAATACTGGCGAATAAATATATATATATATATATATTTATGGTGCCGACAACAGAGCTAACAACAATTTATCAAACTGGTTTTAGGCTGAGCTGAGAAAAAAATTAATTTATAAAAAATAAAAATACATCTTTAATCCGAGTGAAAAAAATATAACTTTACTTAGCTAGCTATAAAATTTTTATTATAGACACGTTTTTGGGTCTAAAAAAAATTAGGTTATTAAATTAAAGAGATTGTGTTTAACAAAGTTTGAAGAGAGTTTTATTTAAGTCTATTTAAATAATATTTATTTGATTTTTTTCTATTTGAAATACTCAATAAATAAAAGTCAATAAAAATTATAGAATTACAGTTTAGGGTATATACATTTTTTGAATACCTTGGGAACAACAGTTATCTTATAATTCAACTAATATCATTCTAAATTTTACCAATATTATTCTGAATAGCAGTTAAATCATAATTCATAAAACAATTATTATTGTGAATATTTGACATTTTTTTATTATTTTTTTATTCATTTTTTTTATAGGAAACTTTTAAATATCTAACGAAAAACATTAATTTAAATATATATCAAAGTGTTGTAGGATAAAGAAAAATAATTTACTACTTTTTTACAGGGGAAACATTTTACTGCAGGGTATAACTTCTTTTATCCTAAACACATTTAAAGGGGCATATTAGCTTTTTTTAAATTTATTTTTGCATTTAAGTTTATGGCATTAAGTTTATTTTGCATTTAAGTTGCATGATATATTAACATAAGCTAATTATTATATTTAAAATTGCTTAAAATTATTATTATTTATTACATATTATTTATTAATATAATTCTTATTATTATTATTATTATTATTCTTATTATTATTATTATTATTATTATTATTATTATTATTATTATTATTATTATTATTATTATTATTATTATTATTATTATTA
>SCDZ01000736.1:0-29927 GCA_004143845.1 Drosophila lacertosa | reverse complement strand
CACCTAGGTTATGACTAATGAGTCGGCGTAGTACTGTTACAACAGTAATCGACTGGTTCATATACTTTTTTTCCATTTTATACGATGCTAACGGCTTGACCTACCTGTGCAGCACAGTGAGTCTCACCTTTAAAACAGTGGATTTACGTCTACGATCTCGAGTTTCTGCCTTCTTTTCATGATTTATAGCATTGAATACCATGGTAGTACTGCATTCTACTATTTTTTCAAGAATTTATATAGGTTTTGCTTTGATTTCGTAGGTTAACTATCAGATTTCCCTTCCCGACCCAGCAATTTTTTCCACTTCTCACTAAAACTAAATTAACGCATTTTTGAATAAAATTTTTTTTGAAATATACAAGATCTAAAGTGAACTAAATAATTGTGTTTTTACTTTGTAATTTTTTTTTGATTTTTCAATTATTTGGTGTACTTACTCCCAGCACTGCTATTTTTATGAACAGCCCATTTCGTGTGCACACGCAGAAATCAATAGAAAACAGGAAAAATATTGGTAAACCTATCCAGCTTTTTTTTTTGAGTCTTAAGTTTACACTCTAAGCTTTCCAAAATGGTATTGCTTGTTAAATTTGGATAATTGGAAGTGTCTCAAAGACAGTTTTGAAAATGGTGAGGAACGACACTGCTATTTTTATGAAGACAACTGTATATGCTAAATATATTTATCTAATTCCTCAATGTCTCTGTGCTCTAATCCTAAAGTTGTAAAATATATGTGCCTACAAAGCCTTAATATACACACATACATAAAAATAGATTCTTACTTGCGTTGCTTTTCACTTCACTAAATACAAGTTATACTTTAAATATGGCTTCTTAGAAGCTGTCTACCAGAGGACATACATTCTATATAGGTACATACATGATACTATATATATATATATATATATATATATATATATATATATATGGATGTGTCTATTCCAATTCTAATTCCAAGTGTTACTAGTACTATTACCTTAGTTGGTACAAAGCTAAGTTCTAAGTATATTATAATTTGGTTCACGCTCATACTTATAGACAATTATACAATATTATTTACTATTGGTTTTTATAAATGTTTATACAAAAAATATAAATATTTATTGAAATCGCAGCCCAAGGTTCCCGCTGTATAAAGCTCATGTATGTATGTCACACTAAAGAAAATCTTTCTCAAGATCGGGGAGTAAGGTGCAAAGTTTAGGGGAGAAGATTTTGAGATCAAAGATCGAACCTCATTAGTTTTGTTTTTTTTTTTTTTTGGTAACACAAAGAATCTCTTAATTGGCTGTTGGGACAACAACCCATGTGTTCATATAAAATTTAAAATAAGTATGTATATTCAAGGAAATGAAAAAAAGCAACAAATACTGCTTATATTAATATATATGTAGATATGGCGTGTCCTTGTTAAATATGTTGACATTTAACATGTTTTTGTCGCCTTTATTTTTTTGCGTTTGTAAATTATTTCAGTTAATTTAATGTTTGTTTACTTGTATGTATCTTTTTTCTTTTCTAAGAAAACAAAAGAGGTGCACTGATTTTACAGAATGTAAGAGTAGCATTTTACAATTTCTCGCCAAGTTTTTCTTGCCTGATCTGTTTTAATACAATCATGCGAGTAATAAACCGGCCCAGAACACAAACGACAAAAGTAAAGAAAAAGTATAAAAAGAATACAAAGAAAAAACCAAACATAAACAATCAACTGATTTTAAAAAACGAAAAAAAAATTAATTACAAACCAAATACAAATAGAAAACAAAAACAAAACGCAACAACATCAGTGTCTGTGTATTGAATCATAGAAAATAACTAAAATGCGAAACTACAATTCCCACCTTAAACCATTCTAGTTTTCTTTTATATGTTTTATAGTTAATCCGTTAAGTAAATTAATATATATTTATATATTGCCTATATGTTGCTTCTTACACCGACAACAAATCAAAGTCCAACCAAAAGTCAACCAATTCTTAATTAAACTCCACTCAATAATTATTTAATCCAATCGAAAAATCTACTATTGTTGATCGCGTTCAGCAAGACCTATTAAATGTATCATTTAATTTACAATTGGGTATTCTGCAATACCAAAGAGTCCATATTACTACCAGAAGATTTCTTAATAAGTCTGTACACGCGTACTAACCATAGAACGTCGAATCATATTCAAAATATAGCTCTCGTGCCAAATTAAGGTAGGTAGTATAGGACTTACTATTAATGATTTCCAATCTGTTTCTTTTACATCTTCGCAATCCATTTATATTTTATAAAAATTTTAACAATTTCTGTGTACGGATCGCATATAAATTGCTCAGATTAAAAAGTACAACAAAAAATTAAAAAAAAAGAAAACCAAAAAAATCAGTTCTATATATAAATATAAAGTTTGTTGTTGCACCTGTTCATTATTAATAGCTTCAATAACGAGCAGACACATAAAACGAATAGAAAAGAAAGTGAATAAATAATCGAAAGCGTATTTTACACTCGATGAGTGCTAAACAAAAGAAAATCGAGAGTACAACAATATTATATTTCCAATACAGTATGAGTATTCTTTTGTTGTATCATTTGACCTTCGTATGCAATAACTCTGGCCATCAAAACGAACAAAAAAATGTTAAATTTAAAATTTAGAAAAATACTTACAAATGTACACGTTCATTGTGCTCATATACTTATCTCTATGTATAGCTACGAATGTGCAAGGCTATAGATAATTTCCATCACATACGACAGTACTCAGTACAATACCGAAATCATTATTTAATTACCATATTCAATGTTGATTCAAACTGCATTTGTTCATCAGCGCAGCTGCTTTGTTACACATCACCGAACGAACAACGTGCCAAAACTGTTTATGCGACACACGGAAGAGTATTAAACAACCTACTACTTACTAAAACCCTAAGAAACACCCTCAATTACACACGCACCTATTAAATCACAACACAGCCAGCTTCGCATCGATAAATGTTTTGTGGGTCGTCTTAATCTTTAATGTAGTTACCAAACAGATTTACAGCCATCAGAGCTAAGTTACATGTCAACTTTAATGCATTGTGTAGGTTTTCGAACATTTCTTTTTTTATACGCCTTATAATTAAGTACAGTGTTGATTTGTGTTATTCCTGGTTACAGCTAAACAAATTCAAGTACTGATACAAAATCAAAATGCAGACACATAAATCCCATATATCCACATCAACAAACTCGTATACATAAAAGCCATACATACACATATACATACTTACTTGCATACATTTCAACCTATTTGTATATTTTTTTTCTACCATCGCCCTAACGATGTTTTCAATGTCTTTATAAATACGCATTTATTGGTATTTCTATTCATTGTAGTCATTTCTGTATATACTCATTCATAGCAAATACATATATAGTATTTTCATGTATGTTCATGTTCATAAAAAAAACAGTTTCCTTTCGGATTGCCGAATATTAAATACCCTTGCAGAAATACAAACATACATATGTTTAATTTGGTTATACTATAGACATATTTTCATATCAAGTCAAACAGCTAAGTATTTCATAATTGTTATAGAATATATGAATATATATATAATAACTACAGATGATTGGGCAGGGTATATATCTATATATAGGATAACTAAAAAAAACAAGTCAAAAAGTGTTTTACCCACCTTAAACTTAACTTTGTATCAAAAGCACCTATTACCCCCCTTAGCTACGCTACAAAAATTTAACGCAAGACAATTATAAAAACTTAGATTGCTATTTAAGTTAACAATCGCAAAAACAAGAATCTATACAAATATAGTGGCTTTAAGAAATAAGTTGCATTTATATGAGCAGTCTAAGAAACAGTAAGATTATGATTGCAGAAACCCTTTACATTACTTAAACTAGGGTTATATAAGTAAAAGTATTTTGATGATAGTTTTAAGGGCAAAAAGACGACAAAGTTAGATATTAGATACTTTATTGAATCAAATATGTATCTTTCAATACATAACATCAACTGCAAGCGTACCAAAAGCGAAAATCAAAAATCAAAATCAATGTTTTTAAATTAAAATGTCGCTTAATATTGATCACATCATGTTGCATTTGGATAATTTTGTTGTCTTGTTTTTTTTTTTTAGGTTTGGTTCTCGTAGTGTTTTTATTTGTACCATATTTGCTTTATGATTTTTTTTCTTTCTATAATTTCTAATAAAAAATAATTGCGATTACTAACAATTTTACAACGTATAAATAAATAATAAAAAACATCATAAACCAAACATAAACATATAAAATGCGCAACCATTGAAAACCTGACTTGAAGGGGTTCGTATTTCAAATATGAGGAAGACGAGCTGCTACCCAAACAGGAAATGCGGGTATGGAAGCCACGGAGCTTCCACTATGATAACGTGGCGGCGGCCATGTTGACGCTTTTTGCAGTGCAGACCGGCGAGGGATGGCCACAGTAAGCAATTTGTTTGTAGCGGTTAAGTCTTGATCACTTATACCGACACACATGTTGTATATAGTTACACACACAGCGCAAATGCGAATAGCGAATAATGAAATTGTAATTTGTTTTTAATTTTTTTTATGCTATCTTTACATAAATGTTGCTAATCAAATAGGGTCTTGCAACACTCAATGGCTGCCACTTATGAAGATAGGGGTCCAATCCAAAATTTCCGGATCGAAATGTCCATCTTTTATATAGTATATTTTATTGTATTTCCATTCTTCTTCGTCAACATATTCGTGGCCTTGATAATCATTACATTTCAAGAGCAAGGCGAAGCTGAATTGCAAGATGGTGAAATTGACAAAAATCAGGTGAGCCAGTAAACAAAATTTTGTACGAATATAAACAATGCTTTTATGTGTGTTTCGTGTGTAATGTATTTACTCGTTAAATTGATAATTGATAATTGCTAATTGATAGTCGTATATGAAACCATTTTCAATCTGCACGTATATGTACACACATACAACGATATCTCTACATGTATCCCTTTTTAAACTAGTTGGTTAGTTAGTTATGCATAGTTGCTAGCAAAATAACAAACAATTAAAATTGAGCAAACGCCAATAGCTCAGGTAGCTGTTTACCTGTGCACTTACCCGTATAACTTCGCCCCTCTATCTATGTTCTTATTGTAAAAACAAATAGACGGTATGCAAATTCTACTTGCTACACTTACGCTCAGACGCGACTATAAAGTTGACCTTAATACCCTCTCTAACCGTTGAGAATACAAACAACTTGCTACATACAAGGCTTGCCTTATATCTTGTGCTTCTCTACATTTTCTTTTAAAATGACTTTCTATGTTGTTACAATTCTTACCGATCTGGATTGTTCAGTTCAAAGAGTAGACAAAAAATTATAATTAATTTTTAATAACCTACTATCTATATAATAAATTATATATACATATATATATATATAAATTTAACAATTTATCTGACAATAAGGTTTATAAACCTTCTGCTCATATTTCCATATTAAATTTTCTCAATTCTCGTATTTCGTTCTCAATTTTAAATTGTGAGTCACACAAAAATAAAGGCAATCCATGTATGTACGTTCTTTTCAGAACTACATTTTTTGATCTTATTTCCTTAGAATCTTTTAAACAAAACCATATTTCTGCATTCATTTATCGTTTTTTTCGTGAATTTATCCCATTTTTTGGGAACTTTTTGTTAAATTCATCCGAAATAGTTCTGATCTTCAGATAGTTTATAGATCAATTTAGACCTTAGGTCTCAAATAGGAAAAACATTTTTAAAATAGGATAGATAACCACCCCATTCATATAAAGAGTGAACATTTACCGGAAAGTAGAGATTTATTAAACCCTAGACGATAGTCTTTAAATATTCAATACAGAATATTTAACGATTGTTATCGTTAAGGCAGATTAATGCTAAACTGTGCATTTCGTTGCTGAGTACACTACAAAAATCACTGTAAGTATACCATGCCCAGCAATGTATTTTTCCTAATTAGGTTATACGTGACAAGTTTACCAAAATTTGATTATAGTCCAAATCTAAACGATTGGTTAAGGAAACTAAAGTTCAACAATTATTATTTTAAATATGATTATGCATTATCCCGTCTTAATTGGCATGCATAATAATACATTTTAATTATGATTATTACATATTAAATTATAATACTATTCGTTCAATAAGTAAAAAAAGGTTGATTTTGTCAAATGTCCGTTTGTTTATCTGCAAAAAACTATATAATATATACTATATATTTTGAAAAAAATCAAGCTGGTATGTTTGTTTGACATCGGCGATGTCAGAGAATTCTAGGGTAGAATACTCTTCCAGACGAGGTTAGTTTTTTTATGTTCATTGTCTTAATATCTTAGTTTACAGATTTTCTCTGTATGTTTTAAATTTGAACGACGAAATTGAGATTAGTAAGATCATCTGGTTTTCTTTGTTACAGCACTGTGAACGAGTATTGCGCAGTCGGAAACGCCCGAATGTAACTTTCTTGTTTTTAGATTAATCAGGCATATTCATTTTATATCCATTGTAACTTAATAATGGTAAAGTGCATTGTTGTATTTTCATCTTATTATTGCATTCGGTTCACAAAGTATAAAATGATATATTTATATTTAAATATTATAATAGATATTACTATCCGATTTGACATTAGTCCATTTGGACGAATTTATTAAATAAATGAATAAGCGTGTAATTTGGAAAACAGAAAAGATAAAGATTTATTTGTTGATAATAATGGTTTTTAAATATTAATATTTGGTAATGTCAAAATTATAAAGATTTTTTAATCTGATTTTACACTGTGAACAGAGTGTTATTTAGTCGGTTACACCTGACTTCCAATTTTGTACATATTTTAATATTGAAATTATCTTTAGTAAATATACTTTTGTATTTCCTGTACTTGTAAATGGACTTAAGTGTAAAATCTAAAATGTTTCTGCAGCAATATTTCTCCATAAGAATTATTATGTTGAATTGCAATTCATATTATAATCATTTTTTGTCCCTGTTTTAATTTCTTTTACTCTCCACAGAAATCCTGCATTGATTTTACAATCGGAGCTCGACCTCTTGAACGATATATGCCCAAAAATCGCAACACCTTTAAGTACAAGGTGTGGCGAATTGTTGTCTCTACTCCATTTGAGTACTTCATAATGATGTTAATTGTTTTCAACACACTGTTGCTGATGATGAAGGTAAGTGTGTGTTTGCGTCCTCATGCAATGCCTAAAATCTGAGCTAAGAAACGCATTATAATTTGGGCCAACAATTTAACAAACCAACAACCATACGAGGGCTGACTGACAAGTAAACAGTTTTAGTCTGTTCGTAAAGTATAGTATTACACTGCTCAGAAAATATTATGTTTCCTTCTTTGCCTTGTTTGGATACGTAAGTCTCGTGTTTTTTTTCTGGCTGAGATATGTTTCAAGAACTTTATTAAAAATCGATATTTATATATATTAATAATAAATATAAATATAATTTAATATTTTAATTTGAGACTGCTGATTTAAAGATCTCTAAGATCTACTCGTTCACTTTGACAGTTAGACGGACAGGGCTTTATCAACTGGGTACCTTAAAATAAAATAAAATAGAAACAAAACTTATCAGCCAGCTCTCGTATTTCGCAAACAAATAGACATTTTAAAATTTGCCATTAACAGTTGAAATGAATAGCATAAAGTTTCAAAATACCCACACATATTTGTTATTTAATATACATTTGATCACCAAACATTTGAAATGCAATTATTTACCGTTTTTTTAAAGTGTATTAATTATCTACACAATTTTTGGCATTTGGCTTATACACATATAAAATTAATGTTCAAAATTTCGATTTAATACGCAATAAACAAAGTATTATAATCTTTAGAAATGTATAAATCAATGTTGTAAATTGTATGTAAGCCACTAAAAACTCAGTTTGATTTTGATTTTAACTGGCATGGGTTCTTTTTTTCTATTCAAATGGGGAGACACTTTCTTTTCTCACAATCATATAACATACGTGTATAGTTATGTATGTATTTCGAATCCTTTATGTCGCACGATTGGTTTAAGAGATCAGCATAAAACATATGTACTCATATATAAGGCATACAGTAATATAACTTTGTAGATTTTTAGCTTAAGGTGGGCTTCTTAGCGGTAATATTTTAAATGACCTTATATATTTGATCACTTAATAAATGGCCATATCGATTTTCTGCATTTTTCCCTTAAAGTACAAAACTCATGCGTGTACATCTATATGTCTGGGTCCAAATATGTCTTCAAATATATCTTATGATATCTCATACAGTTCTAGACATTGAAGCACTAAATATTGACATGACCTGTTTAAAGTAATTACTGTTATCACACCCGATTGCTGTTTTATTAAAGGTTAATTTTGTGGGAAATTTGAAATGCGTTCTTTGAATACACACCAATTATTGCGATCATAATTGTGGCCCATTTGTGCGAATCGTACTTTTGGTTTAACAGATCATATCTATGATAATTTCAAAGCAGAACTAAACTAATTATAAACATCTTAACAGTATCATAATCAAAGTGAGATGTATGAAAAGTCTCTTAAATACATCAACATGGGATTCACAGGCATGTTCAGTGTTGAAACGGTTCTCAAGATAATTGGATTCGGTGTCAAGGTAAGTTTAAGATTGTACAAACTAAAGTATTATTAGTGTACTCGGATAGCGTTTTCATCTTTAACAACAGATCTAGAGCCGATGTACAGATTTTAATAAGTATAAATACTATGTATATTTATATATATAATTTCCGCGCTTCTTTTTTGTTTAACTCGGCTCATTTATATCCAAGTCTGCTGAAATATACAATGTCACATTATATTTTTGGTAAATTTTGTATGTATAAAGAAAAGGATACCGCATTTTAAACAAAGGTAAGGTCCAAGTTCATTTTACCCATTCAAATTCACACACCTATTTATATATGTACATATATGCTTGAAAAGTACGCAGGAAACTGCAATTTTCTTTAATCTAGCTACTTAAATTTTAGCATTAAAACTAATTTAATAAGAGATTGCAAATGAGAGATGGAGATTAAGTACATAGGCAGATAAATAATATATACTTCTATACATTAATATGGTCTAATACATAAAAAGCCAAAAAAGATAATTTTTAATTGCCAAGTTTGGTTAGCATGTCTGGCGGTTAAAAAAACAAAGACGGAGTTATAAAATGGGTTGATCCAATTCGAAGCCCTATGACATATGTTTAACCTATAAAATGACCAAGTGTAACTTTAAAACGATAGATTAGTTTGCTTAGATTTGTTATCTAATACACAAATTGTGACCAAAATGATTTATCCCTCTACAAGGGTAAAGTAAATTATAATCACATCAAGTAGCTTATTAGCATATACATCTTGTCCATGTTGTACTGTTTGATTGAATATGCGCGTATATTTTTAAATTAATCTATGTAAATACTTTAGTGACTGACTGGATGACAAATCAGATTTGGAAAACTAAGTGTTATGAATGCCCATTTGTTTGTATAATTTTAATTTGTTTATATATTAAATTAAAAATCCTACGTCGCAAAATCCTAGGACTTTCTGTTTTTTAATCTGGTTCCAATCAAACACAATTAGCCGACTTATACAAATTAAAAACAATGAGAGAACTAGTCTTGTTAATTTAATTTGATTTTATTAGTTTTTCTTTATGTAATTGACAAACAATTTGTCTAAGCATCCTTAATTAAAAAAACATCCTAAATAAAAATTAAAAATAGCTCGATACGAAGACAATAATAAGTATATTTATTGCTAAGAATATACAGATTAAGAAGATATTACATATTGGATACAGAGTATGGGGATTTTATTTTAGCATGAATTTATTTTTTGTTTAATTTTATATGTAAAACTTAAGACAAGTGTGAAATTTTTAAACGAATTAAAATTTAACTTTTTAAGCTTTTGATAATATGCATGTCTCGTTTGTAAACGTAAATTTTGCAATGTGTGCACACTTTAATCTGGTCATTTTAAATTTTTGTTTAACTAACTTTTTGTTTTATTGATGTCACTTATAACAATTCTTAGTATCCTGAAACTTTAGTCCCAAGCATTTGACTTGTTAAATAACAATAAAAGTTTTTTTGTACTGATACTATATCTAAATACAAATCTATTCATTTGCGTTGATTACATGATTTTAATCAACATTAAATTGGGTCAAGTTAAATAAATGCTTGAATAACCTAATTGGTGATAGATATGTATTTCGTTAAAGTCATTAGTTGTAGAGTATGTGGCTATCGGTCACGCCCGACTCTACGTCCTTACTTTGTTTTTGTTATTTGCTTATTCGTTTTGTTATTTGATAAGTAGATGTAATTGTTTAGATACAAAGGTTGAGCTAAAAACTGTGTATCCTAGCTGCAAAAGGATACTCTGTGCATTACATTTTGATGTTAGTTAAATGTCATATATCTTCTAAATAAACTTTCGTTCGATCCCAAATGTTTTCGTGCTCTCATTTTGTAGTTTCATGATGCACCGCCCACACACAGTGATATACTGACATACATGAACTTGGTATTCACCTTGTTCTTTTTAATGGAGACCTTACTTAAAATAGTTGCCTTTGGATGTACGGTAGGTATTACAATTAATGGGTCTTTCATCTACGTGCGTTATCAAAAATAATTAAATCTATGTCGAAATTAAACTACGCATACAGTAATGAAAGACTCGGTGATTACGCAAAGTTTGTTGACAAAACAATATTAGAATGTAACATTGTACATTTCAGCGTTTGAACGTATTTTTAAGAGCTTAAATGAAGGAGAAAAACTAAATGAATTTTTATCATAATTTGCACTTTAATTAATCTGTAATTAATTTGTTTTATAGAATTTTTTCAAGGACCCATGGAACATATTTGATCTCATTACTGTGTTAGGCAGCATTGTGGATGCTCTCTGGATGGAATTCGGGGTAATTATATGCTATATGCACAAACTAACTCAGAGCGTGCATATTATTGTTGTGTCGATTTATGTAGGCTGTTAATGCAAGGCAAACAAATAATATAATTCAAACCTATGACCAAAATAAAAATCATTTTGCCAAGATACTCGTACCCGTACAACTCTACATATTCATATCAATACTTATCACAAATATGGTTACATACACGTACGTAAACATATGCTTATATATATGTATATACATATTAATGTATATTTACAAACATTCATATTGTTTTACAATATGTCTATTAAGTCAAGATTCTCAAGATTTAAGACTCGAGATTTGTAATTTGTATGCTCTTAGGAAATCGTATGTTAAAGAAAGCTCAATTTTACAAATATTGACAAACATACTATATATATATGTCGAAATATTTCAGCTTCCACTTTTTGAACTAAAATTATATAACTTAATAATAAAAAGAACATAAACACTAAATAATATAGCCCATATTTTAATGATTATGTCCACATGGACTTTTGCTTATCTCTTAAGGGTTAATTTGACTAAAAACTCATATAGTATATACATATATTATTATATTTGTGCAAACAAAATGTTTGTGGTTTAAGTGACTCCGCATACGAAAAAATTGACAAATCGAACAAATGTAATTTTATTGTTTCTCGAGTGTGTGTTCTTTATGGTGCATATATAAATGACACAGTTCTAAATAACTTAATCGCTGCAGAATTAAAATTTTGACAAATTTACATTTTATTTCTACGCGATTTATACAAAAAAAAAAAAACAACTTAAAACAGAAAACAATAAAGAAAATTTCTTTTAGAAAGCCCTACAAAATACAGAAATTAATAATCATATTTCTTTTTGATTTCCTTTTTCATATTTATTTGTGTACGAAAACGAATACCAAATACGAAATGTGGTCTCAAAATCGGGAAAAACCAATCCGAAACAAACAAAAAACGATGAATGCAAAAATAATAATGAAATAAAACACTTACGCAATCAATTCGAATTCACACCCTTCACATATGTTAATGTATGAATTATGTAACACATGCAAATATTTACATATTTTTACAATTATATATGTAAATGCATATATGCGTCTCCTTATATTTTATATATATATATATATATATATATATATATATATATACAATATACATATATATTTATATATTGTACTCATTAAATATTTTTATACAAATGCCTTCGATTGATTCAATATTCTCCCGCAAAATTGGCCAACGGGAAATAAAATATGAAACATCACGTAATCACTGTCCAACACAAAATCAATAATTAAATAATATAAAAAAAACAACTACAAAATACAAAAAATACACACACATATACTTTTTATGTAATTACAAAAACAACACAAATGCCGATATACCAAATGCAATAAATATGCAATCAACTCGTTCATCACAATCACAACTTGTATTCAAAACCAAATTCACCGAACAAAATTAATAATTAAAAAAAAACCCAAAAAAATATGCCACTAAATGAAATACCAATAAACAAATTGATTTGTATTATAAACAATTTGTCGTTCAACAATTATGCATGTGTATGTGCTTCAATTGTATGTGCTGTACAATACACATATTGCACATGCATATGCATACATATATCTCTCATCTACAACTACATCGACATGAACAACAAATTTCAACACCAACAGCACGATGTAAGTACGAAACACAATCTACACAAAATTGCATTTACCAAATCCTATGTGTACAAATCAAAAGAATTTAGATTTCGCTTCTACTGCTAATCAGCTTTAATCTACTTAATAAGCTTATTAAACTTATTTTTTGTTCGCCTTCATTGTAACACATTCAATTACTACACTTACTAGTATTAAAAGTTGCATTATTTCCACTAATTTGTATGCCCAAGCAGATCAAACAACAACTTTATTACAGAGCTTACTAATTGAATATTGGGGACTTTCTTTATTTTTTTATTAAGACTTTCACGAAGACTATGCTATCTATAACTCTAATGGAGTTTAGCAAGTTAATGTCAGTATAATTCTATATTGTGACCAAGTATTGTATTTCAATTGCTTTGATAAAAAACGACTGACTGTGAAGCCTAAATTTGTTAGACAGATTTTAGGAAAAGCTTACAAAGAACAAAAATTATGATAGATTTTGATAATTGATGAACAATTTGTCCGAAAATGAGACTACATATACATGTTTTCAAGTTTTGACCTAGATCTGATTAATATGTTTTGTTATAAATAAGTATTGTTTAACTGCATGGGTATTTTGTTTTCGGAATACCGAAGATGTTGGTCTATCTTGTTTCTATTTTGTTTGTTTTCGTTGCGAGTACTCGAATTTGAATTTGAGAGTTTCAGTTTTCTTTAGCATAGCACACGATTTTGCGATTGTACCTTCTTCTCATGTACAAAATTGCGTGTCAAAGTCTGTAGTCAACTTGGTAGACATGTAAAACGACTGGATGGGTTGTTAAGTTTCAAAATATTTATTAAATTTTTTTTAGAAAATCGTTTACACAGTGTTGTAATCAGCTTGCATCAAATTACACACATAACACTTAAGTATTTGCCAATTTTTATTGTATTTCGGTCTTGATCGAGCGCAAAAATAAAGCGTGCTAAGCTTCTCGACTTTAATTTTACACTACTGTTGAATCCTAAATGATTGATAGTGCATTAGTTGTAAACAACACCGTGTTTTTGTCCTCCTAACATACACTTTTCTTTGAAGACAAGTAAACTTTGAAGTAAACTCTATTCGAAACAACAAAAAACTTAAGGATTAACAGTTAAAACAAAATTTAAATATGTTTCATAATGGCACAAGACAATTTTATTTTAAAAAGAGAGCCTAATTGAAATGTTATAAGTGATCACTTTCATTTCTTTTGCTTTAAACAGTCCGAACAAAACAATTATAAGCAATACTATATCTTTTCTCTCATAACAACTTGTTAGAATTGAAATGTGTAAGTGAAAAATATAAATAATACAAAGAAGTTGGCAAATAATTTCTGAATCAGCACAAGAACCAAAGGTACTACTTTCAAGAATATAAATTTAGCACTTAAAATTTTTAAGAACGTTTTTTTGTCTTCAGCATGATTTTAATTCCATATGGATTTTAAGAGCGCCGGTCTTCTATACCGACTAAATATTAGTTTGAGTTTTATACGTCTAAATATTTTTCAAATCGTTTCTTAACTTACTTTAGGAGCCTCGATATTAGACTTTACACTGTAACTTTTCCATGCAGGTATTTCACCGTTCACAACTTTTTTAATTACTTATGTAGTTTTTCTCCCTCTTTCTGATCAAGATTTATATCTTATAAACTTTCAAAAACTTACTTTATTCAGCAAATTCATTAGTTTATATTGCTGCAAATTGTGTTTGCCTATGTTTACTACGCGTTATTCAAATAAGAATGAAATCTGAATCGAGCCGGTATGCATCCTTAATTATCATTGTAGTGGTCGTAACAAATTATAATCCAAAACTGTTGTATAATTGGCTCTTTTAAAGATGCATGCTGCGAATTAGGATTTCGTTACTTGAACTTGAACTTGTATTCTAACAAGCTTCAGATTCAGTGCATATAAGCTTTTGCTGTACACCCGCCTCGTTAATATGTTCTTTATAGAGACTTAACCTATATGTCTTTCGAAGTTCTCCGCAGGTATGTAAGGTACGATCACAAAGTAATTCCTTCATTGGGAAGCCTCATTAAATTTAGTCAGGATATATTTAATTTTATTTCTGTCTTAAGATCGCTCGTAAGTTTACCTTCGATAGTTGGTATTGAGTGTATTATATAAGGAGCAAAGTTTAACAAATCATCTAAACTATAAAGATGTACGCCGGTAATCGGCGAATAGATAGGTAGTATTGTTTTTATATGAACCTAACCCGGCTTGCTATCTTGACTGATATAATTCGCTTAGTGCTCTCGCATTCTATTTAATTTTTTTTATTTAAACTAACTACTTAATATTATGATATAAGCGTCTTTAACAATGCAAAGCTTTATAGTGCAGTCGATGTTCAGCGTGAAATTATAATACATTATTCGCAAAAACAATTCGCAAAATACATTGGTGGTTTCAAGATTACTTACACGTAATTCTGCTCACAAATTTCCATTGATATATTATTGCATACTGGACTAAAGTAAATTATTGCTACTAATTTTCAATTCTAATTTATTCACTTCTTTGTTTTTCAAAAATAAATAAATAAAAATTATTGACCATCTTTAACGCCGCAAACGTCGCATGAAATACACAATTCGATTTAATAACCGATACATACCCGTGATTGCCAATGACAAAAAATCAAATAATATAACACGTGAAACAAAAAAATCTACAAAAATGTGTATATTAACGCTATCAATTTAATCAACGTTCAACTGCACTGCAAAACAATCACAATCTTTACATTAACGTTCAAAAATTGAACAAAAACAAAATTCATCCTTTGGCTGCAATCGATTCGAACTCAATGTAAATGAATACAACTGCTTGAAAATCCAAAAATACACGAAACAATGAATCTGCCGTCTGATATCTCTAAATACCAACAACATTTTGTGGCATCAAAACTTCGGCGACAATGCGGTATATGAGATATGTTTACATTGATTGATTTTTATAAAACCAAATCTAAAAATGTCAATTGAACATGGTTTTTGATTATCCAACAGGATGTAAGTAAACAGTATCTTAACTACGAACATATATTTTAAAAACAACAAACATCAGCTTTATTTATTAGCGTTTTAGCTAAAAGTTTAATTTATATCCTATTCAGTATTAAGTTCACATCGCATTGTTGATGTTTGATCCATAGTAGGTTCAATTGCTTTGGTTTTCAAAATACAAAAATACATATTATGATATATGTATGAATGTATTTAGCTGATTATTCAATAATTTCAATAATATCTCTAGACAAAAAGAAAACATTTTTAATTTGTCGTAGAGTCGTGGTGTTCCCCCATTTCCAAGTTGATACGGATTCGACCTAACAACAACAAACAATGTAACATATTCCGAATTCTTAATACTTATTTCATCAAACTATTATCGTTACTGCTTTTACCTTACGTTCATGCTAGTGAATAAATAAACCACCCATCTTTCCTTTCAATAGGTTGACTTACATACATATATTAAAATAATGAACAAATGATGATGAGTATGTACAGATACTCTCGCCGCGACGGTTTAGTATCTTAATGTCTTTATATAGCACCTCCTTTAGCTGCTTTCCAACGGCAATAGCATTAATGCCAGTGTACAGTTGTTATATTTTACCTACATAGAAACATGTGTAAATATTTTAATCAACCTCAACAAAAATTGTATTTTTTGTGTTTTTTAATTGTTGTAACATTATTAACAATCACTAATTCAACTTATTTACGCAGAGGCCACGTGGAGGCGGTATGCGTCTCAAGTCAGTCAAGTTGCCAAGCACTTGTTTGCCTATGTACATATGTGTGTCACGATCACGATAACAATCACGATGAGTGATGTATGTGCATTATATTAACACCTGCTTATAAAAAATGCAACAGCTGATGAGTAAAATATTTTGGTCAAAGTTCTTTATTGATCGGATTACAAAGCAATGATCGCAATACGTACAACTACCTATTTACATTTTTCTGACTGATATACAAACTTACTTATACACCTTCAAATACGTACTTGTGAATATAATTAAATCTATGTGCAAACCAAACAGAAAATATTCAATTTGTATTTTGTATTTCATTTATGTTGTTTATTTTGTATAAGTACGTGGTACTTGTCGTTATTGTTATAATTTCTTATTGTTGCCCAAGCAAAATTCCCAGATAGTTCAGTACTAAAATTCAACTTTCGATTTTAATTGGATTTATAACCATCCGGTTTCCCAAGGCCCAATATTCGACACTTTTTAAATAGTTTTTGTATTTAGCATCTTAAAAATACAAATGCACATGTTACGCTGTATTAGTGTGGTAGTCAATTCACACACATCCACATGCAAGGATACTTATGATAACACAACTGATACACACACACATACACACTTATATATATTTTGATAAAATTCAACATAAAAAAATGATGTACATTGCATTTGTTCTATAATTAAGATAAATATTGTTCGAAATCCTAATTTTTTAAGCATTTTGTTAAAAGAAAACTTTCTCATATACTTATATTGTATTGTTATTAACTCTCTATATATCTGAGTAAATACTTTGCAAACTTGACTGTACTTATTTTTTGATTTAAACATAGAAGAAAAAGCTTAAAGTTATTTCTTTTTTTAATAAATCAGTCCTCACTAACCAATTAAAATGTAATATACGTAACCAATCAAAATACAACTAACTTAATATGTATATGTACTTTTCTTATGTACTACTAGTACCACATCCTACTCTACTTACTACTGCTGCTACTGCAATATTACTACTACTACTACTTCTACTACTACTACTACTACTACTACTACTACTACTACTACTCCTACTACTACTACTACTACTACTACTACTACTACTACAGCTACTTCTTCTACTACTAATACTACTACTACTACTACTACTACCTACTTTTATTACTACTACTACTACTAATACTACTACTATAACTGCTACTAACGAACTTTAAGAAATTAAAAAAAAAACAGTGAAACAACCTGAGTTCATATTCGAACTCAGCTGAGTACAATTGAATTCACCTGTGAAATTGGAAGACCAAGACTCTAATCAACTCTACTTGTTTCTGTTTCTCTCTTTTTCTCCCTTTGACCAATAATATTTTACAGTCGAACTCAATCAACGTTGGCTTCCTGCGTTTGTTTCGTGCGGCGCGCCTTATCAAATTGCTTCGACAAGGATATACAATACGCATTCTCCTGTGGACATTTGTACAATCTTTTAAAGCACTTCCATATGTCTGTTTGCTCATTGCAATGCTATTTTTTATATACGCCATTATTGGCATGCAGGTAAGTCTTCGTTGCGGCAGAGCGCAGAACCTTTGTTTTAAATTCTTAATTGTGGACCACCAATCTTTAAAACCAATAATCACCTAAGCCAAACTAGCTGATTGTTCGCTGTTAAATTCGGGATACAGGCAACCTTATAGTTGGGATCAATATGTAGCAAATAAAAAACAATGAAATCAATGTTTATTTATATTAGGATATAAATGTATTTTTTTCATATTTTAATATCATTATTAATATTTTAATATCATTATCAATATTTTAATTTCATTTAAAAACATTTATTTTTATTTTTCAACGACTTATATCACGACATTACACTAGGAAAGCAAAACATTTTCTAAGAAAAAATATAGATTAGTAAATAGCAAAAAACATGAAAACGTAATCTTGATAACAATAAAATAAAAAAAAAATTATTTTATTTTAATTTTTAAATATTTATGTTAATATCATTATGATGTCATAAACATATTTTGATATAAAATCAATTCCATTATTTAAATATTTCGCAAGGATTTCTTCCATTTAAATAATCGTTAGAGTTAGGACAAGAGTAACTCAGTAAAAGTTATTCATGTAGCTTTCTTAAAACGATAGCATCGTTATTTAATAAATGACTGGTCTGTAACGTTGCTCTTACAGAACTCTTTTTAGCATTTCAAAAAGATTTAGTTTGCTTAAGTGTTTGCGAAAATTAAAAAAAAATCTTTGGGTGCAAACTGTAGATAGTTATGTTAAATGAAATTTGTTTCCACCATAATGTAAATTTTTTCTCATTTTTACAGTAAGCAGATAAAGTATAATAAACTAGTCGCTAATAGTTCAAATATATTATACTTATAACAAATACTTTACATTACTTCAAAACTTTCTTTGTATTGCAAAGAATTCGTAAATAGCTTAGCAAGTGTAATTATATGTAGGTACGTTAATAAAAAAGAACTAAAGCAAGAAGTTCTTAAATCGTTAGTATTAGGGAAAATAGTGTTCTTTAGATGTTTGCTGATATACTGTTTAATCAATTTCAGGGTTAGAACTCAATAATTCATAACAAAAAATGATTAGTTTATAGAAACTTTTACATTATATATTTTATATATGTATACTTTATATTATTATATGTGTATATATGTTTGTACTTAGCTCAACGATTTGAGTTGACATTTCGCATCACTCATTCAACGGACATCTCGCTTATTGAAAGAGTCTAGGCTGTAGAGGTTTTTTTATAGCAAAATCATATATAATTATATATTTTTTATTCGAAGAGACATTTCGTACTAATAACGTAGTGTAATTTGAACTTAGAGGTGAAATGTCTAATAAATCAATTATATAATGTCTCACAAACTGAAAGGTTTTCGGCAACATTAAATATGATCCGGACACACAACTGAACCGTCACAATAACTTCCAATCGTTTTCTGGAGGAATCATGCTGCTCTTCCGGTAAACTATTGATCAATAAAGTTACTTAAGGTATCTTTAGTGACAAATAACGATGGCACTAACAGACAAGCATACCTACATAATTACTTCATTCACTTTAGACAAACTGTATTTAGTTGTCCCAAATTCGGAAATTAAAGTGTCCATACACGATTTGACATCGATATCGTGTGAGGACATCGTAGTTATAAATAAAACAGTCGGTACCTACTTTATTAATTTTATGCAAGTCACAAATGAGAAACGATTTATTAATCTGTTGTCTTTTGTGGCTTGAAATGTTTTGAAGCATAATTTAGAAAAATATACTTACATACCTATAATAGTAAAATAGTTAGTTTGATTTGTTCGTTATTTGCTTAGAGCTGTATAAATCAATATCAATCAAACTGCTAAGAAGTAATTGTTACATTAACTGAGGCAGTTTACAAAGTTCTCCCATTATACACATAACTTGTACTTTTGTATGAAACTGTTGCAGTTGTAAGTAGTTTCAGGTTAAGTTGCGACTTTCTTTTGTAAATGCGCGGTAGATAAATTGTAACTTTAATTCTTTAGTGTTGCAAAGTTTTGCTA
This sequence comes from Drosophila lacertosa, assembly GCA_004143845.1. Classification (NCBI taxonomy): domain Eukaryota; kingdom Metazoa; phylum Arthropoda; class Insecta; order Diptera; family Drosophilidae; genus Drosophila; species Drosophila lacertosa. Next base: position 9,817 of record SCDZ01000736.1, on the reverse strand, counting down.
ATAAGCATTTGATTGACATTTAATCAAAACAAATGTATAATACACTCAAGTAAACCCCTCAATTGTAGCCGCCATAAATAAATTAGTTCGCTCGGTATGCGTCGTAAAATCTTAAATATTAAATATTTATTAGCTTTACAAATGAAGCATAAGAACAAAATCAAAAAAAAAAAAAAAACAAATTGTTGACCTTGCCAAAATATAATGTTGCGATAGACTTTTGTTCGGCTTTTATATCCTAAACCTATGTATATTCACCCTACTAATTCGCAATATACTTACATATATGAAACGTACTGAACAGCTGGAGTCCGGCACTAACATATTTATATATATTTCGTTAACTATAGTTTACTTATATACATATACTATCATATATTGCGTATCTGATCCAGAACTATTTATATTATTTTGGGCAGTATTACAAAGATCCTAATTCCAGTTATTTTGTATTTATTATAAAACGTATTTGCATCCGTCTTTTCAGCATTTTTATTTTTTTGCATAACTTTGTTTGTAAAACTTAAAGTATTGATTACGAGTGGCTACAGTAAAAAATATTTTAGCTTCGGGTTTTTCAGACGTATTGAAAAGGGATAAATAATCAAACTCTTCTCAAACTCCACAAAGAAAGTAAACTGAGGTTGTATGGGTGAAAAGGTGTTACATGTTCAGCTTTTCCATTTAATAGTTGCTGCTAACAATACAAATTAATTATTATTATATTTTGTTATCGACATTTAAATCGTGCATAGGTATTCGGAAATATCAAACTAGGTACAGTGGAAAATTCCATAACTAGGCACAACAACTTCCAGTCATTTATACAAGGCGTCATGTTGCTTTTCAGGTATGTAAATCTTAACTCAATTGCAATTAATCGCATAGAGTTGATACAATCTAAAGTTGTTTTTAAGCAAATTCGATTTTCAATAATTAAGATTATAAATAGATTTATATATATACTACATATATATATATATAAATATATATATATATATATATATATATATATATACGGCTATATATATATATATATAGTATATATACGGTTATATTGCCACAAGCTTAGCATTTAAATAATATAATATTCAATAGATTTCTATAGATCTTATCTCTATATGCCCCTAAACTGGAGTTAAGCTGATAGCCACCAGCACCACAGTAGTGTTTTTATTAAATATGTAATTTATAATGGGAAATAAGATTAGTTCATTAACATTAGATACAAATACTAATAAACAAACTTAGCATTTTAGCAAGACACGTGGTTATGTGTTTAATTAGTTCATTCAACGCTTAACCTAAATCTAACAAGATGGGACCGTTAAAAACACAATGTCAATTCATTTAAAAAGGTCAATGGAAAATAATATCAATACTCATTCTCAACTATTCCATAATTTTTTTTACCTCACAATTGAACCTTAATGTAAGTGCACAATTAACACTTATCTTATAACTTAAATGTTGATTGTGTTGGGCAAAGTACGTATTATTTATTTATTATAAAGCAAATATGATGTACATACAAACATACATATTTAGAAGTCATATTCAGGTTTTTTTCTAGTAATGGTAACCATATTTGTATACCAAACATAGGAACACACTTAAAAGGTCCTTCTGATAAGTAACTATTTAGTCAATGGTCTTTGGACACAACAATCAAATCTGTATCTTAGATACTCTGTTCACAAAGTTAATAATTAAAACAACAACTTCCATCAAGGCTACGATTGTAAAAGCGAATTATGTCTTTTCAAAAAAGGCATCTTCGTTTCAATATATTTGGTCAACAACAATATCCGAATCGATTAAGTTATGTTTGTCTCTCTGTCCGTTCGCATGTTAGACTATAAAATGATTTAGTATATTCTTAACATGAATAAACAGCTTTATGTAAAAGTACCCAAGTTTAAACGTAGTTCAAACGTGAATTAGTTGTCATAACTCTGTGACAGACTATTGCGCCATCGGTCAAACCGGACTGCAACGTTCGTACTTGTTTGAATCATTGCAAGAGTTCTTTGAGAAATGAATCAGACATATGTATGTGTATTATGCCTAAGTAAATATTAATGTGCCACTTTATCCAAAAGCAAAATTATAAAAACATACAGGACGGAACTTGATTTGCTAAAGATTAAAATTTTATAGTCGCCGTTAAAGTTGCAATTGATATTTACGGTGTAGTTGTATTCTATACGAGGGTGAGTCAAATAGTACCCGTATTATCGTGTAAAGTAATCTATTTAAAGGCAACGTCACTTAATATCAGAATGAAATTTTAAAAAGCGGTCGATACGTTGGAATTGTTTATAAAACAACTATTTAATAAAGTAAGAAACGTTAGTCTTCATAGCCAACTCGGGAAATTATTGATTTACCCTCGAACTTGGCAGATTAGTAATTACAGTTAATAATAACCTTAAGTAAACATAATATTGATAGCTGCAAATATATGTATGTGTATATACATAAGTATTTATCTTAAATGTATAGCCAATCTCCTATATACATATATTACTATTATTATTTCCCTATATATTGTATTATAAACTATATATATTCGAAACTAAACAGTCGCACAATCCATTTGTTGTTTACTTATACTAAATATTTGCAACTTTAGTATGTAATCACAAAAACTTCCCATGTTTATTAAAAAAACAATCAAATCCCAACTATGTGCGATTCCATGTAGTTAAAGCTTTCAATTTTATTGTATGTAACACCAGCTTTAAGCCTGTGGAGCATCTGTTAGTTGTTTTTCTTTTGAGTACCCTGAAACCAATTGTAAATGGGTAAGCAAATAAATAACACATTTTTTTGAAGTGTATGTAACAGGTAGAAGAAAACACCATAAATAATATAGAACATCTGAATTTTTTTAATAAGGAAGACTGGCTAAGTCTGACTTTATAAATGCATTGATCTAAAATCAATATAAATTTGTGTCTTTGCAATTTAATTATTTATTTCTTTACGCGATATTTCGCCCCATTTTATTAGATCAAGGGGGTTTTTGATTACGTTAACTTTAGTATCGCCTCTGGTTGCGTTTGGAAACCTTTATTTTTATAATATAATAAAACAACGGCATTGTAACTGTTCTTACAAAAAACAATATCTATTGAAAGGAACTTTATTAATTACATTTTATTTTTGTTAGTTATAATGGTTAATGGTAGTTTAAAGTTGTTAGTAGGAATTTATATGTATATGAAAAAATAAAAAACTTCATTTAAAAGTTAGCTTAAACAAGAAAAACAGCTAACAGATGGTTGTTATTAAGTAAGTAAAGTTTTTAAAGTGTTTTTGTACCCTGTACCTGGTCAGAACCACACAAACAGAATACTATAAATTATACACATATATTTCTACTCATATTAGTCTTACTTAACACTGGGTAGAGCGTAGGTGAGCTTTTGCGACTACAGTATTCCCACTTGCATATACATTTATTTATATGTTGTAGATAGTTATATTGTTATTGGCATGTATTAAAACATTAATTATGTAAGTCTCTTGAAAACATAGAAATCTTAAGCAATGTATGTGTATATTTATTTAAAGTTTATAAGAACATACTATGTATTTTATACATTGACATATTTGAAATTATATACATAAATATGTGTATATTTAGTAACTGCCATTATATCACACATTTATAAGTAAATCATAATAAACGTAAACTGTAATTGACTGTACTCGATGAGGAGAGAGTGAGATGATTCTAACTAATTTACATTACTCTGATCTGATGTCGTTATCGTTACTGCTTATACTGGCGATCGTCTTAGATGTGCAACTGGCGAGGCGTGGCCGAACATAATGCTGGCGTGTCTAAAGGGCAAGGCCTGCGACGACGATGCTGAAAAGGGTGCCGGGGAGTACTGCGGTTCGACGTTGGCGTACGCCTATTTCGTATCGTTTATATTCTTTTGTTCGTTTCTTATGTTGAATCTGTTCGTGGCCGTCATCATGGATAATTTCGATTATCTAACGAGGGACTCCAGTATATTGGGTGCTCATCACTTAGACGAATTTGTGCGCATATGGGCGGAATATGATCCAAATGCGACGTAATTATCTGTTTAATATTTAATATTTAAATACCATATTCATAAATCCTATTGTATAAATTTAATCATTGCATTTAAATGAATATGAACAACTAAAATGCTCAGCCCCACACACATAAATTATCACTTTAAAACAATATTAAACGATTATTATTTGTTCGTATTTGCTTCATATACATTCCAGTTAAAGTTACACATTTGATTGATTTCTCGCTGACAGCGAAACTTTTCAAAGAGCACACTACTTTGCCTTCCAAATGTTCTAACAATCTAACACTATCTACTTAACTAAATTTGTAGCATATTTAAAATGCATAAAAAAGATTCCTATTTTTATTATTATTTTTGTTTACAGGATACTAAAGTTGAGATAACTTGTTGTCTGCTTCGTTAAATTGCACTTATGTAAATCTTTTTAAAATACGAAAATATAATTTTATGAGCAATTTTTTCGGTAATATCGAAATTTTAAAAGTTTGAGTTTGAATACAGATAACAATCGCTTGTTACACGAAAATAAAACTGATATGTTTTTTTCTGCTTCTGCTGTTGAATGGTAAAAAAAAATAGTGGTAGAATACACTATACCGAAATGTATGACATGCTGAAAAACATGGATCCTCCACTAGGATTCGGTAACAAGTGTCCCAACCGACTTGCCTACAAGAAACTTATACGTATGAATATGCCATTGGACGATGAGTTGAGAGTCCAATTTACCACAACGTTGTTCGCTTTGATTCGCGAGAATCTTAGCATTAAGATGCGAGCGCGTAAGTTGCAAGAAACGTGACCCTAAAAAGTAATAACATATATTTATCCTTATTTGCGTGTAACATCATCATCATCCAGCTGAGGAAATGGATCAGGCGGATTCCGAGCTCAGGGAAACCATCACGAATATTTGGCCATTGCAGGCGAAGAAAATGCTAAATCTACTGGTGCCACCCATCGATCAGTTAAACAAAGGAAAGCTTTCAGTTGGTAAAATCTATGCAGGGTTTCTTATATTGGAATCCTGGAGAAACACGAGATTCGGCCAGATTGATTCAGGCGTGCCGGTAAGTTTTTCAACATCCTGCCCCAACCAAATATTTTGCGTACAACATGTGCGTTAGCTAAGCGGCATGTTAACAGGGCCAATAAGCCCAATTATCATAAGGCCCATTTGCAACAGGAAAGTTTAAATTGGTAGCCTTAAAGTCTAACTTTCAAATGCAGCCCCTACTCAGAGGCTACTTGAATCAGTATTTACTTCGCTGTGTATGTACTAAAAGTGGATCCTAAGTATTTAAAGCAATTATATTACAAAAGTTTTAAGTAAATTATTCAAAGGTTAGGACGAACGCAATGATTAAGGAATAACTTCTGCACTACTTATTCACCACTTTTATTAAAGACAAAGCCCTGTCTGTCCAATTATCATAACTAAACACAGCTGTATTTGTATATAGATTTTCTAATCAACTTTTTCACAATATATATGTGAATACGTCCATGCACAATAGGCCATTTTACTTTAATCAATAAAATTGTCTGAAGTTTAAAGAATAAATAAAGCATTAGGTTTCACTGTTTTAAAATGTAAATCAGTTTAATCGATAAAACTGTAGTACAAAAACAATATAAGATTATTTAAATCAGCTAAATTATTAGGATAGAAAGCATCAATATATCCTATATAGCTGATATAAGTGAATGAGACACAGACTTTATTCAATCGACAAAAATATTAAGTGGGCAAGAAAGAGTCTTTTCAGTATATATGAATAAATGAAAAAATATATGATTAATGAATTTTATGATTTTTCTTCTCATATGTTTTGACAATGAATACTCGAAAACAAAAACCAAATATTTAAATGTACTACAATAAATATGACAATGATAATTGCAATTAACTGAAAAAAAATGAAGAATTGGAAGGAGGTATATAATTTAATTTATATGCAACCTCACATCTAACACTTTTGTATATGTATATGTTGTTCACATATGTATCCATCTAAAACGAGAAAAAACCATAGCCAATACATTCGTTTAATTATACGTACTTCATTTACTTAAATTAACAAGAATCAGATATTTAACTTTTTCCATCATATTTAATTATATTATTGTGTAAAAGCATCTGCGGCTAAAAGAGGCATCAAATAAGATAAAACAAGGCTAGCATTTCGGGCATCCCTCTAAGCAAAACTTTGATGGGCTAGCTAACATATTTTACATATATAATTAGGACCTTTAAACAAAGGACTTAAATAAAGAAATTGTCAAAAAGAAAAACTAATCAGTATTTGAAACCTTCACCCCTAACCATTAAAGTCTGTATTGAAATACTTTACGCAATTAAATCGAAATTATAACAATACTTTTCCAAGATCACGATTTGATTAAATTACACTCATCAAACTTGATAAAATAGATCAATTAAGATATACATTTTCTCTTAATTCAAAAAAAAAGTGATGGAAAAAGTTGTGTATATGTACCATATATTGATGTTTCCCAAATGAACACCTAAGCTGCATTTGAAGGCAGTCTAATTGGGAAATAATATAATAAAAATACTGGAAACAATAAAACATGCACTTTGATATCAATTATAAAATGAGTTGAAAAACAGTAGTTTCGTACTTTTATTGATAGATGGTTAAAGCGTTGATATTTGATGGTCAAGTTTGTAATTGTTCTCGTATAATTGCTTTTATTTAAGTAGTATTAACTTTAGGTCTTTTTTGAAAGACACTCAAAAAATACTATTTAAAGTGATATTGTCACACTTAAGTTATTGGTCAAAGCCGAAGTTCTTTAAAGTTGAAAGACACTTTAAAAGGTGAACCGAAGGTTTCCACCAATAGCTAGTATAACTCAAAAAATCATTTGATTTACTGATTCGTTTAGACTTAAAAAGTAATTAAATTGCATACATTATTTTATTCTCATTAATTCACCAAAACAACGAAACCAAAAAACCACAAAAAACTGATTACAAAATCGAAAATTTTTACACACTGCCAAACTATATCAATAAATTGTCGTACAATACTTGTTTTTGGATATTTGGGCAATGATAGCGGAAGAAACACGAAGATGATGATGATGATCACAAATATAGCCCAACGGCAGTCGAGGAGCCGGTATATAATAAATTTCTGTATATCCTTCCATTAAGTTTACTTTGTCTCTTATAAGCTCCTGCTCTTTCACATGTTTGTAATTTACAAAACTTTCTGCAAGAATATAACGATTTTGGCTAGAGGCATGTGTACACAATCGCATAGGAACATGCATACCCTAGTATTATGCCAGTTTTATTCTCTTTAGATACCCAACTAATCTCTCAATATACCTATGTATAATTATCATCTAGTACAAAAAAACACCTATGTTACAAATATTTGCAATGCTATGGTTATGTTTTCGCTTACAACAACCACACAAAAACGCTTAACTTCTCGCTCGCTCGTACACCAACAAAGAGCTAATTCCAATAATGCTTCAACTTCCAATCCGATCTTATGCGCACTAATCCATAGCACGGATCGAATATTTCTATATGCTCGTATAACATGCCAATATATCAAAATATATTTGCCACAATTAAAATAATATTTATATAAATAAAGGAAACTAGAAGAAAGGGTCATTCCGGATATTGGCAGGGTCTATTAGAAAGCAAAATTACTTAAATGTATATATTTCCTTTTCACCCTGAAAACCAATTAAATAAGATGATTGTGCAAATACATAAATTCCATTTTTTGGCATTTGCTATTAAGTTTTTCCATTTAAATCGCACATAGCCCCATTGAAGGGTATATATATATATATATATATATATATATATATATTTTTTTTTTTTAAATATATGTATACTTATATATACTGCACAAGTGTTTTTTTATACTGTTTATAAGCCTGGAACGATATAATATAACAACTTAACATTACTGATTTTATTTTTTACAAGTCTTAAGTACACTTTATACATTGTTAGACATCGTTTTACAACTTAGTATACATATTTACATAATATATATATATGCGTTTGTTACTAAAGAAAATTACACAGAAAAAGCTACTGTGGAAAAGCTTAATGAAGATAAACATACACATAAACTAAATTAATGGCAACAGTCCGTCCTATATTTAAAAATTTATTTTTTGATTCACAAGTTGTGTCGTTGAGTTTTCTATTCAATTTTGATGATGATAGGCATGCAACAAACTCTATAAATCATCAGATAGGTAATTAAATAACCGCTAACAATGTTTTTAGTCTGGTCCAGCCGACTATGTAATTTTTGCTCACAGTGTAATAACAATAACAGATATTAAATTATCGATAAACTGACTTATTTGTAATATCAGTTCTTTAAGAAATATCTTCATCGATTTGTGGGATCAATAGTCAAGTTCATTTTTAGTTTTTCAGAAGTTAACCTGCCAGTTCTGGTAATATCGTGAAAACTGACGGATAGACGGACGTATAAAACCACTTTGTGAACAGAGTATTTAATATCTAAGCATAATTAACTACAGACCTATACTAAACCAAACTAAAACGTAGGCATGAACGTGTCTTAAAGATTCAATTTTAACTTAGAAACCTTCCGATCTTTTCCTTTTGTATTATTATACATATAACCATCTAGATACATAGCTTGTCAAAATACGAAACTGTAAAACAAAAATTTGTTTATAAAAAAAAACTATTTCTATTCTTTCACTTTTTCTAAAAATCGGCACTCATTATTCTCATCAAAAAAAAAAGATAGAGATACTTGCTTTAATTATCTTCAAAAACTAGTAATTTGTAAAAATGTTTGCGCATGTTTTAACTATGTCCATCAAAATCACAACAAAAAAATCTCTCAAGTAATTTATACATAGTGCGGAAGCATTTAAACATTTACACTTTTACAGACACATTTGCAATTACATAGAGCTTAAAACATATTTATAATGGTATACTACAACGATATACTTATCTGTGAAATCAGCAAAAGCAACCCGCCAATTGCCCATTATTATTATACTATAAGCATATTTATATAAAACGTTAACATATACATACAGTTGTGTTCATAAAAATAGCAGTGTCATACTTCACCATTTTCAAAATTGTTTTTGACACACTTCCAACTATCCAAATTTAACAAACGATACCATTTTGGAAAGCTTAGAATGTAAACTTAAGAATCAAAAGCTGGATAGATTTACCATTATTTTTCCTGTTTTCTATTGATTTCTGCGCGTGCACACGAAATGGGCTGTTCATAAAAATAGCAGTGCTGCGAGTAAGTACACCAAATAATTGAAAAATCAATAAAAAAAATTACAAAGTAAAGACACAATTACTTAGTTTACTTTAGCTATTGTATATTTTAAAAAAAATTGTATTCAAAAATGCGATAATTTTATTTTTAGTGAGAAGTGGAAAAAATTGCTGGGTCGGGAAGAGAAATCTGATAGTTAACCTATATAAATTCTTGAAAAAATAGTAGGATGCAGTGCTACCATGGTATTCAATGCGATAAATCATGAAAAGAAGGCAGAAATTCGAGATCGTAGACGTAAATCCACTGTTTTAAAGGTGAGACTCACTGTGCTGCACAGGTAGATCAAGCCGTTAGCATCGTATAAAATGGAAAAAAAGTATATGAACCAGTCGATTACTGTTGTAACAGTACTACGCCGACTCATTAGTCATAACCTAGGTG
>SCDZ01000735.1:0-30075 GCA_004143845.1 Drosophila lacertosa | reverse complement strand
TAAAAAAAAAGTGCTATTCAAGTGAAACAAAATATTTGTGGAGTTTTCGACCTTTTGAAGTTGTTTAGTTGCCAATATATTAATTATTAATATAATTTAGACTATAAAAAGAAACTGAAACACCAACGAGTTTTAATTTTGTTAAAAAGATATCAAGATTTGAAATTGCATATGTAAAGTGTGCTATTCAAGTGAATGTCGGCGCATTGTAAGTGTGTGTTTTTTTTTTGGAATTCGTTTATTTACGCTAACATTTATCCTATGACTATGTACAAATTAACTTATATAGGGTGAGGGCATATAATTCGTATTGTTAGGAATATTAGGAACGCATCTTCTGCGGGGTGGCCGCGAGGCCGCAGATATCGTGCTTATTTCCTCCGCTCATGTTCCATACTCCTCAGTTCCGTTGTAGCCACTTGATAATGCTCCGCTCCTCTTCTCCTGTATGTCCTCTTATGCCGTGTCGTCCCCCAATCCTCCTTTCCTGTTTGTCCTCTGTGTTCTCGTTTCAGTCTTCTTATTTCCGTCATGGCATGTACCGCCAAGTAGCTGCATGTCTGCTATTTTGTGCTGTTTTCCAACATTATCGGAACTAGGTTCCCTACCGACATTTGTCTTCGGATAATACGCTCTAACAGCTGGTGTTGAACATTTAATCGGCCGCTCGGTATCTTTCGGTGTCCGCATCTTGAGCACATCGCGGACTAATCGTAGCCAAAACGGTGCAGGTAACTGAGGAAACAGGAATGCCCACTCATTTGCTGGGTGGGGTAGAAATTAACCTGTCGATGCTTCCTGGTTATCCCCTCCGCGATATGCGGGATAAGTCGATGCGTTTATCGTCCCTTGGTGGAAGCGTCCCAGCGTCTGCCATGCTTCCAAGGTGTGGCGTCTTTCTGCAATGCGTATTGCTCTCCTGTGGTTTGGTGGGCAGTCCCGTGCATGTACCTCCTCGTAAGCCTTTGCACTTTCCATGTCCAGTTAGGCAAGTAGGGCAACTCCGGCTATCAACAAGTTTGCATCGTTAGATATATTTCTGAAACCGCTGCAGCTCCTAACCGCCCCAAGGCGATGTGTTGATAATAGCCCGCGGCTGTAACTAGCCGAGTGGATGGCGGATATCCCAATTGGCGCCGCGTAGAGCATGAGTTGCACCCAAGCCGTCTCGTCCAACTGTACCACAGTCAACCAGATGACCGATGCCCACACCAATGGCAGTCTGGAACAGCGCGGACGGTATTTTGTTTGCTATCATACGCTTTATAGGCTTCCACCTAACCCTGTGGAAGGCGAACGAGTCAATGGCAGGCGAGGTGGATCATTTCCTACACACAAAAAAAAGATTGACATCCTCATATCAGAAACTCACTTCTACAGTAGATCCTACCTGACGATGCATGAATACGACATCATCCATACAGACCATCATAATGGGTGAACCGGCGTCGTAGAGGTAATTCTAATAAGAAGCAAGATAAGAAGAACATTAAATACACCGAGCTTAGTATCCTCATACCGTATACATCCCACCGAAGCCCATCCCACGATGAACAAAAACATGGATGCAGTACATTCACTCGTCACTGCTGCGGAGATAGACAACGCAGTTGACAGGTTGACCCAGAATATGCACAATGCAGCAAGATTCGCGTTCCGAAGGATTCCGCCTATGTCGAGTGGACGAGGCCGGTTCGATCCCTCGTCACCAGTTTGGCTTCAGGCACTCACACTTAACACATGAGCAGTGCCACCAATTGGTCCAGAAGATCTTGGAAGCATTCGAGGAAACAAAATTCTGCTGTGCTGTCATGCTAGATGTCAGGCAGGCTTTCGACAGGGTCTGCCATCCTGGACTATTTTTGAAAACTAAAAGATGTGTCTCCCAGCCACACTTTGATCTCCTGAAGTCATACCTAAATGTTCCCCAATTCCAGGAGAGATGTGGAGACGCAAAGTTGGAAATCAAAGCAGTTTAACCAGAAGCCCCGCAAAGCAGTGTACTTGGGCCGATATTATTATATTATACACTCAGTACACAGCTAATACGCCGATAATACAGAAGGAATTACTGATCGTAGCTACCCATGCAGACGGCACAGCTTTCCTTGCAACCGCCAACAGCAACTTGACATAATTGGCCCGTGGCTGCAAATTGGATCATAATGGTTACCCCAAATAAATCAACGCAAACCACCTTTGCTTTAGGACTGGGTAACAGTACACGCATACTTTTGCATTGGCCTTACAATGTGAATAAAATTATTGCGAGTCGACGCATAAATGCCCTTATTTTTGCTCATGGTATATAGTGGCTAAAAACTAATTTCGTGGAGATTAAAATTAACATTTCAAGTCGTCACTATGGCTTAACTATGAAAAATATTCCAACAAATATTCCATTTAAAATAGCTTTTTTTGTTTTAATTTAACATCTAATAAATATACGTACATAGTTACAGACTTCAATTATGCATTATGTTCATGCATCATGCTCAAGTGCTTGTACAATTACGGCGAGTCGACGCATAAATAGCCTTACTTTTCATATCATATTTATAGTTGTAAGTTAAGATGACTTTAAATGCGAAACTTGTCTTTGTTTGAAATTGCGTTGCCAAAGCACGATAGTTTTTCTTTAAATTTATGTACGTATGGTTTCTCGGGCCTAGTTATATATTTGCAGGAGAAATTGTGTACCATTATTATTATGCAAATAATATGTTAAATTGTAAATTTGCCTGTTTAAAGACCTTTATCCATTGGATATAAAATATAAATAAATAGGTAAACAAAAGCTCGAAATGCACACTCCTTAATCTCTTATTTTAAAGAAAACGATTCTTGCTTGAATTTCCTTAATGTATATAAACTTTAATCGTTTGGAGGTAAAATTATCCTTGAACACCAATTGTAATTGTCGAATAAATTAAAAAACAAAAAGCTCTTAAGTCACTTAAATCATTATTGGCAGTTATTACTAAGCACACCAAATTATTTCAAAAGCTAAACAACCACACCGAAACTCTCAACTGTATTTTTTTATATACCCTAGGCTAACGAAATTGTGTAAAGAGGGTATAGTAGATGGAAGCACCGAAAAAAGGACAAAGCTTATTTTAACAATCTTATAATATCAATTTTAAAAATCCATTTATTGGGCAAAGAAAATTTTATAAAATGTTATTATATGAACAACCTTTTAGTCAACAATCCTTTATATTTATGAATTTATATTTATTAGCTCTGGTATTATTTTAGAACCATTCCTCAACGAAGACAGCTTTTTGATTTACAAAAATAAGCAAATCCAAAAATATTCAATTTAAATACTAAAACGTTGCAATGTTGTTTGTATATACAAAAAATTTTAAATGCGATTTGCTGAGTATTACTTGGAAGCAAGTAATTCGATGGTCTAATGGTTAGGAGCTGCATTTTAAGAGCAGAGGTATTTTACATTTTAATACAAAATGTTGTGCAAAATGCGGAGAAATTGGGTATCGCCAGCCAATAACTTCTTTTTGCAAAATCCATTTTACCCTTTTGCCCATTTTTATTGAGCTTTGAGTATAGAAGAAAAGAGGAGTACAGCTTATGATCACAAGCAGCACAACAGAACAAGAGCAGCAAAACAATGTTTTTCTCTGTCCTCATTCGTCATTCTGATTCTGCTTAAACGGGACACGGCACACAGTGTCATAGTACTAAAATCGAATTGCCTTTTACTCGGCGCAACGACGTCACCTTAGCTTATTGTGAGCTATCAAAATGTGCACATTTGCACAGATGTGACGTCAGTGCCAAATATAGTTATCATCGTCATTCATGCATATGTATATGTTCATACGCAAGCTTATGCGTTGTCCATACAATGTCAGAAAATTTATGGCTTATGTCGACACATAAATACCCTTCTTTATGCAAATGATATATAAATATCCGTAAATCTGTTTGACCGCGTCGATCTCAGCGAGTAAAAGTGGTAAAAAAGTAGATCAAGTTTAATGTCAAAAGGCCACATCGTTTTCTTAATTCCGGTAGCTATTGATTTTTTTAACCAGTTTATTAAGCATATCTGAGATACTATAAGAGCTACGAAATCAATCATAAGGTAGTTAATCCCTAATTTCTTATGCATAGCAGAAATGTTGAGAAATTATTCATGTCAATTATTTAGTGAACTTCTTTCATTCCTTCAATACTTTAACGACCAAGATTCTAGTTATACTAAGTTTTTCTAGCATCAAAAAACCAGAATAGCATAACAAATGTAACCTGAAAAAAATTAAAATTTCATTATTTTACATTCAAAAACAAATTAGATGTTTCACTGCACCAAGCCACAATTTCATATCAATCAAACTCAAATTATATGTAAGCTTTGAGCTATTCATAAATTTCGAAATGTCATCGATAGTAAAAACTATAGTCGATAGTCACACCTATTTATAACTTATTTTCAAAAATGTACTCATTTGGCACTGCTATTTAATTTTTATTTTTTGTATTAATTCTTGAATTGTTGTTGAAATATAAACACTAAAAAAATACTTTCTTTATGCTAAACAATACACATTAAGCAAAAGCCACAATTATTTTCCACATATTTTTTAGCACAATAAATAAAATTAACGACAATCCCACTTTAACATTGCGACTATTATGTTAATGTTCATTTACTCCCCTTAACATTATCATATCATCAGTACTTGGTACTTGTGATATCACTCTAAAGTACTCGATACTTTCGATAGCAAAACAATGCAAACTTCGAACGATTGACGATGACGAACGTGCAATGACCAAAATTTTAAACAAATTAATTAAAATTTGAACGAATTAAAGTGTGCAATACGTGCGTGTGCGCGCATTTCTTCATCCATTTACGTGCATTTACGCCAGCGGGCGACTCCCAGTCGCGGCTCCGCCTCCACGGGCCGTCAACGAAGACGTTCTGCAGTCGCCGATTAGCTAAGGCCATCTCACGTTGGCAGAGGCATAAAGATGACCGCCACGGACAAGTATACGTATCAGCGAACTGTGCTTTGCTTAGCGCGCGTTTTAGCTGGCATACAGCCCACGCCATGGGACAAGGTCGGTGTGGAGAGGGTTGTGTCATTGTATATGGGGGTGGTGATGTGACTGTCGTTGTTTGTTAAGGGGGAGAAGGCGGTAGGCGATACTGTGGCCACAAATTAAAAATCGAATTTTCGCGCAACTAACGTTGACCTTGGACACAACAGACATGCGTGTAGTGTTGTCGTTGCCTCAGAAAGAGAGAGAAAAAACTGGAAGGAGGGGGTCTCAAAAGAAAATTATGTTATGTTGATGCTACTCACTTTTACCTTATCTTAGTATATCCCCACTGACCTTTGATATCTTGTATACTGGCCGTGTATCCAATACAGGTGCAGACGCTGTTTCGATACTGCCCGCAGGAAAATGCTTCCGGCGTATTTTGTTTGGACTCGAGAGCGCAAGATGCGGTCATTGCATTGGGCATTTACTTCCTGGAAGGCGGCTGCCAGCATGCAACACAGATAGTGCCCTATCTGCTGCGATTGGCCAAAAGCCTGCCTAAGGCAAGAATACATGACGAGCGCAATAGCAAAGTAGAGCGTAAGTGAACTTGACTTTAAATTAAACTAAACGAACAACTGATGTCGATTTGTTATAAACAGGTGTTCGCATACCAGCTGCGGAAAAGTTTAGCTTCTGTCTGAACACGCTGCTGTCGGACATAGCGGCCAAATGTCCCGACTTGCGAGAGGAGATCATACTTAACCAGGTGGAGACGCTGGGCACGCTTGCGAACATTGTCAAGCCCAGCAAAGACAGCAACTCGACACCATCGCCCCTGGTGCTGTGCAACGCGACTGTGCCGTTGCTGTTTGGCCTGGCGCGCTCCATGGGCCGCTATGCTAGCAACGACCCGCCGCTGCTGTGCCGCATATTTCCGCCCGAGCAGCTGCCCATACAGCGTGCCAGTGCCGGCGGCAACGGCAACTGCGGCGGTTCCTTTAGTAGCAGCGAACGTTTGGCAACCACGCAGTTTCGGCCCATCATACCGCGTTCCATGTCGGGCAGCTTGGCGCACAGCCAGTCGCCAGCAGAATCGAATCGTATACGTCCGCCTGGCAGTGTGCAAAAACCATCGCTGCACAGCTACTTCTCGGTACCGTACGATCCACGCACTCACTTTTTCACGCGATACGGCTCCAGTTTTAATCAGTTTCCCCACATGCGTGTCAATTTATGCGATTCGCCGGGCAAGAGCGGGCCGAAGCCGCTTTACCGTGTCCCTCCGTTTCCCATACAACACTTGCAGACCATCTTTGCGGTGTCCAAGAAGCTGCTGACCAAGGACACGCTGGAGTACTTGGACGAGCTGGGTAGCGACATATTTTCGCTGCATTTAAACAATGGCAACTGCTACAAAAGCTTCTCTGAAATGCTGAACCTGGTGTTGGTAACGTTACTGCGCGAGCTGCTCCAACATCAGGTCGACCTGCCCACACCCTTTACCAAGGATGTGCAGGAGTTCGTGAAGCGCCTGTTCCTCAACGGCCAAACGGAACTTCAGAACAAGCAGCAGGACCAAGAGCGCGAACGACGCGAGGAAAATGGCATTGCAGTTGTCAACAAGTACAAGATCAATGTGATGGCCAATGCCGCCTGTGTCGATCTCCTGGTTTGGGCCATTCGCGATGAAACGGGTATGTTAACCTTAAAACCTAACGCGACTTTGTCGTTCAGTTATTCTAGTCAACAAGTTATAGATCTTATCGGCATTTGATTAGATACCTCGTTAGCCAATATAAATGAATCGGTCCGCTGCTCTGATATACCTTAATGTTGTTACAAATAATTTTTTTTTTTTTTATACTCGCCACACTACAGTTTTTTGAATACGTCCAGTTCTGTCCCATGAATTACATAATTAACCGCAGGCACTTCTTTATGCTTCATTTTTATTTATATATGTATATATATTTCTAAAATGCCTAAAAAGCAGTTTTAGTTTTTGAAATGGGAATAATATTGAAGAATGAATGAATTCGGAAAAAAAATTTATCATTTGTAGGGATGCAAACGCTTGTGAAGGAACCCGGTTCGAATACCGAACTACAATATGTTTAGAATCATGAACTCCACCTTGAAACGAAAAAACTCCTCAAAAACGAAACTAAATCTTTAGTTTAGGGTCGGGGATACCTAAATATGCCTATTAAGACTTTTGCAGTAAACCAGGTTTATAAATCTTCGGTGTGCCGATGTCAGGTTTTTTTCTTATTTTTTTTTTTTTCAAGTTCTACAATTTTTAATTTGTTATTTTTTGGAAAATCGAATATTTTTTACAGTTGACGTCGACTATAACGTGCCATTCTTGCAAACTGGCTTACATTTTTTATTAAAGAAAGGTCAAAGCTTATCCTTCCCTTTCCCTTCACCCCTCCTCCTCTCCGCCAATCACCCCCTCAGCTCCAATTTCTCGTTAATAATTTCTAATTTGATTGATTTGTCGTTACTTATTACTTTTCCCCTGTTCGTTTTATTGTTACGTTTTTCGTTTTCGTTGCTCTCACAGCATGTTCGCAAGTATCATATTTGTTGGGGCTCAAGAGTCGACTCCAAGGATCATTTGATCATTGCGCTGCATGCTGCTCTTCTTACCCAGCATTAAGGTTGTCGTTGTCGTTTTTCTGTCCCTTATGTTATTAAATTTAAGTAGCTTGCTAATCGTGTTTCCTTTTAAATCACACTTCACAGAGGCGGATAAACTGTGCGGCCGCTTGTCGCAGAAGCTGAATCTGGTGCTAAGTCATAAGATCGTAATGGATCATATGCCGCTACTGATGGTGTGTCTCGAGGGATTGGGGAAGCTTGCGCAGAAGTTTCCCAATATCGCAGGCACGTCCATTTCGTATTTGCGCGACTTCCTAGTCGATCCCAGTCCCATATTGGGCAAGCTGCATTCGCATGCAATGCAAACACTGGCCCTGCAGAAAAAAGAGAAGGAACTGACGCCGTTTAAGATTGTGGTGCAACATTCGGAATCGCGTTCGGTTGTCGACATTTTCGGTGATAACCAGAAGCAACCCGGAACCGGACGAAGCGGTCAAGCAGCCTTTGAGGCACTGCGCGACGCGGCCATTGAAAATCTTTCGATTGCGTTGCGCGCCGCACACACGCTAGATCAGTTCTGTGTGCCAGCCCTAGTGGCCAATGTATCCAATCGTCTGTTTACCGCCGAGAAGCACGAGAGGTATGTTTACATTTAATTATCTGGCAAAGATTATGCAGCTAATCTCACTTTTCACATCCGCATCAGTGAATCGACGCTTGTCAGTTTAAACATCATCGTGATGCTTGGCCATGTTGCAGTCGCTTTAAAAGACACCTCGAAGACAACGCAAAACATACTACAATTCTTCATACAACGTTTCTGTAAAGTGCCGTCGGAGCAGAATGCGCTGATTGTTGATCAACTCGGTTGCATGATCATCTCGCAGTGCGAGACGCACATCTTCGACGAGATCATGAAGATGTTCTCGCGCGTAACCGTGCAGTCAGCATCCCTGGCGTATACCTCCGATCCAGAACATCGCAAGCAGTTTCACCATGTGTCTGACGCAGTGGTCAACGCGCTGGGCAACATAGCGGCCAATATACAGGGCGACTCCGAGATGCTTGAGCTGCTGGGCAAACTGTTGGAGCTGTTCGTGCAAATTGGACTAGATGGCGAACGCTCGTACGACAATACGCCTGGGGCCCAAAAGGCTAGCTCGCGTGCCGGAAACTTGGGCATGCTTATACCCGTTATTGCTGTTCTCATGCGCCGCCTGCCGCCCATCAAAAATCCGCGCCAGCGCCTGCACAAGCTCTTCAAGGACTTCTGGGCCTACTGCGTTGTCATGGGCTTTACGAATGCCCGCCTTTGGCCAGCCGACTGGTACCAGGGCGTGCAGCAAATAGCCGCCAAATCGCCGCTGCTCATCTCGCAGACCGCCCACAAGTCGGATATGCGCGAGCTTAACTATACGCTGGCGATAAAGAGCGATTCAGTGAACGAGCTGCGCAGTCAAATTTTGGTGCTACTCGAGCATTCTTCCGACAACGTGGCCGCTTCCATTAATAAGCTCAGTTTCGCCCAGTGCACTTATCTGCTTAGTGTCTATTGGCTGGAGATGCTGCGCGTAGAGAATGCCGACGAACCCAGCCTGGAGCCCATCATGAGCTACCTCTGCGACACGGCACTCCAAAAGGATAAAACTGGTATTTGGCAGTGTGTCAAGTGGTGAGAATTTGAATATCGGAGCGTTAAGTTTTACTCCAACGTTATATACAAGTAGCCGTTAGCAGACCCGGTGTTCTTTTTTAGCTTAACATCAATTTTATATCATAAAAAATATGAGTTCATAAAACTCTTCCGATAAGCGGTCCAATCCGTTTTTGTTTTATGCAGTTTTTTAATTGTAAGATGAACATTTTTTTTTCGTTTTGCTCAGGTCCGTCGAATTCCCAGAAATCAGGCAATTTAAAATAACTAAAATAGAGATAGACTTTTTAATGTTGTAAAAGATTTTAAATTTTAATATCTCAGGTATTTATTATCTGATTTAATTGATTAAAAATAAAAACATTACTCGAAATTAAATTGTGTAAAACAAAGTTCGGTTTTAAAGCTATGCAAGCTTAATTTACGCAGACAGTGGACACAAATTAGTCTATGATTGTTTTATGCAAGAGCTAAAAATTAGTATAAAACTTAAAGTAATTAAATTTTGTATTTTATAATGATTGTCTTTTACACCACTCATTAAAAAAAGAAGGTGTTCAAGTCGACAATTTGGAAAAATGCTTTATTGAAAACCTAAAATGAATATAAACTTAAATTTTGTCAAATATAACTTATTTATAATACGTTAACAACAACCTAATAGTTGATTTGGATAGTGAATGTTGTTGCGTAGTGTAACAATCTTCCCAAATGAATTAAAGCCTTGTTTCACTAAGATTGTTTCTTAATGTAAGTCTATTTTTTGTATTTTTTTTCTTCTAGCGTGGCCGATCAGGTGTTCGAGAAGTTTCGGAATGTGCTGTATGCCCACGACGAGATTAGGGAGAAGGTTCTGGAGTCGCAGGCAACGCTGCTGTTGGTCTACTTCAATCATATACATAAGCAGATCCAACTGGTGGCAGATCAATATCTGTCGAAGCTGGTTGATCGCTTTCCGCACCTGCTGTGGAATCGCCGTGTGCTGTGGTGCATGCTGGACATACTGCAGCTGTTGGCGTACTCGCTGTCGCTGGATCCCAATGAGGAAACGCCCACGCTGCGTGTGGTCTCAACGCCGTATACGCTGCAGTTGATGGATTCGCTGCCGGCGCGCGAGTTGCGGCTCAAGGACTTCGCCGATCGCTGCCAGGGCATCGTTAACGAGGCCATGAAATGGGCGCCCCGCTCGACACGCTCCCATCTGCAGGAGTATCCCAACCAAATACCCACCCCGGTGCTGGCCCATCACAGCGGTCTGGCCTTAGCTTTTGACTCAGTGGTCAACAGCGGCACTTTGAATCCAGGCAACACGCTGAGCACGCTCAGCAAGCGACCCAGTTGCGTTAACTCGGACACGCCGCGCTTTGTATCTGTGCTGTGCCTGCGCAGCAAGTACGCCGGCGAGATAAGCGGCCTGCTTTCCGTACTGAGTGAGCAGGACAAGGCTGGGTTGCCCGAGCGTCTGGTCAAGGATGTGTGGGGCGCCTGCGCCGAAAAGAGCGATGCACGGCATCGCGGCGCTTTGTGGCGTGCCACCGCGTATTTGATTATCTGCTCGGATGTCGAGCGGAAGCTGCTGCATGCGGTGGCCAGCTCGCAGCTGGAGCTGTTCACCGAATCGGCGATGGAGACAGCGGTTGAGTGCTGGCAATGGGTGTTGACAGCGCGTCAGGATCTGGAGTTGTGCTTCATACAGGAAATGGTAAGCGCTTGGCAGACAACATTCGAAAAGCGCATGGGCCTGTTTGCCTGGGAAATGGAGATAACGCATCCGTTGGCCGCATACGAGGGCTGCAAACTAGTCAGCAAGCCCATACTGATAGCGCCGCATCTGATTTGGCTGCAGCTACTCTCCGAAATGGTGGATACGGCCAAGTACTGCAACCGCGACAAGGTGGAAATGTTCTGCCTGCTCTTACATCGCTGTCTGCCAATTGTGAAGAGCAGTCGCCAGAATCGACAGGTGGCCACCGTCGGCTGTCGTTTCAAGCTGCTCCAGTGTGGCCTATCGCTGCTCCAGGGCAACACCATACCCAAGTCTCTGGCACGCAATATTTTGCGCGAGCGCATCTATTCGAATGCACTCGACTATTTCTGTGGTCCGCCCACGTGCCCCAATCAGAGCCGCGAACAGCTACTGGAGGACATTCTGATATTGCTTAAGTTCTGGCAGACAATGCGCAGCGAGAAAAAGCATCTGGTTACGTCCGAGGTCGGTGACTATGACATCACCAGTGCCTCGGTCAGTTCCACCCAAATGCTGGCAGTGCGCAATAATCCGGAGACGGCCTCGCTGATCAGCGGCGGCGCCGACTATGCACGCTCCATGAGTGCCACTGGCAACACAGGCGGCTGGTACAACACCATACCGCACTCAACGTCCACGCTGTCCAAGCGCTCGAATCGCTCGAAACGCCTGCAATACCAAAAGGACTCCTACGACAAGGATTACATGAAGAAGCGTCGTCTCATACTGGAGCTGCTTGCCGTCGAACTCGAGTTTCTTATCACATGGTACAATCCTAACAGTCTGCCCGATCTGATAGTGCCAGGTAAATACTCTATCCTCAATGCAAAACTTTCTTTTAAAGACCTTTGAAATGTTTATAAACTCCTTTTTGTTATATCTTCAAGTGCTAGATGTCTGCTGTATGTATTTGGCTAACTGGAAATATATGCGAATTTTTGTATAAAGCTTTACTTAATAGTTATTCGATGTAAGGATTATTGCGACACATACATTGCTAAGTTTGCTTTGACTTACCGTTTATTGTATTGAAAATTTTTTTCGAATTTTTATTATGTTAAAGTTCTACTATATAAATACCCTACACAATAGTAATGGATTGTCGAATTTGTCGAATTTTACAATGTGCTGTCTTTAAACAAGATTTGCGTTTCTTATTGATCTTGATTAAACCCTATGCAATAAATTATTCAAGTCAATAGATTATTAAGTATATAAAAAAGGTTCATTTGCATAGCTTTTAAAGTATATCACAGATTAATAGTTTGTTCACGAATAGCACTCCATCAACAGCAACATTACAATATAGTACTTTGAGATACTAAAGCTATAACTTCAACTGACGTCTAAATTGTCTCGCACGCTTTCTATTTTATCAGCTCTCTCTTTCCGTCTCTAGAATTCAAGTGTGTACCTTGAGATAGCTTCTGAATTGGATGGATACAAATTGTACAACAAACATACTAAATTTTATTCAGTTCAACTTCAAGTTTAGTCGGAAGAACCCAACCAGCAAATATCTGGGTCCATCTCTAACTTCTCGAAACTTAAAACACATAATCTATACATCTTGCCTCTCTGTTCCACACTGTGAAAATGAATTAAAGTACCTGAAATATAAATTTTACTCGGGTTAGCAAAGATTGAAACAATCGCTTATGTTTAGATTTTCCATCCAAGAGCTATTGCTTTATGGATTCACCGGGTTTTTTGTTATATTATTTCCCACCTATTGCCTATTGCTTTTTTTAATGTTGTAATTTTTTGTGTTTCGCAGGGGAAGAACAGATCACGGAATGGCGTAATCACACTTACAAGTCCAATGTCAGTGATTATGCACGTTTAGCATGGTGCTATAATCCAGCGCTCGCTGTATTCCTGCCACAGCGCATCAAGAATGCGGAGACCATTGACGAGGAGGTGTCGCGCATGGTTTGCTCCGATCCGATTGCCGTTTGTCATATACCCGAGGCGCTGAAGTATTTGTGCACCACCAAGAATTTGCTGCAGGAGAGTCCTGATTTGGTCTACATACTGTCCTGGTCGGCGGTGACGCCCATTCAAGCGCTTTCGTACTTCTCGCGTCAATATCCATCGCATCCACTGACAGCCCAGTATGCGGTCAAGACTTTGAGCTCGTATCCGGCGGAATCGGTGCTGCCGTATATACCGCAGCTGGTGCAGGCGCTGCGTCACGATACAATGGGCTATGTGGTGGAGTTCATCAAGAACATATCGAAGCGCTCGCAAATAGTGGCCCACCAGCTGATTTGGAACATGCAGACAAACATGTTCATGGACGAGGATCAGCAGCATCGCGATCCCAACTTGCACGAGGCTTTGGATCTGCTGTCGCAGAACATCATCGGTTCATTCTCGGGCGCCGCGAAGCGTTTCTACGAGCGCGAATTTGACTTCTTCGGCAAAATCACAGCCGTCTCCGGCGAGATTCGCTCCTTTCCCAAGGGCATCGAGCGGAAGAACGCGTGCCTGGCGGCACTTAGTCGCATTAAAGTGCAGTCTGGCTGCTATCTGCCCTCGAATCCGGAAGCCATGGTGCTGGACATTGAATATAGCAGCGGCACGCCGATGCAGAGTGCTGCCAAGGCACCGTATCTGGCGCGTTTCCGTGTCTATCGTTGTGGCATCACCGAGCTAGAGACACGCGCCATGGAAGTGTCCAATAATCCGGCAAGACAAAGACCCAAACATATCACACTCTCTCTCTTTTCAATAATTCGTTTTATCTTTGATTTAAACATGCACAGAATTCACAAGAGGACGCGCACATGACACTGGGCATCGAATCGTGGCAGGCAGCCATTTTCAAGGTGGGCGACGATGTGCGCCAGGATATGCTAGCCCTACAAGTGATCACCATATTCAAAAATATCTTCCAACAAGTGGGCTTGGATCTGTTTCTGTTTCCATATCGAGTAGTGGCCACGGCACCAGGTGTAAGTAAATTCAAGAAACCAAGATATTCGTTTTCCGTGTGTAAACATCTTCTAATAAAACTTCAGTGCGGCGTCATTGAGTGTGTGCCCAATGCAAAGTCCCGTGATCAGCTGGGCCGGCAAACGGACTCCGGCCTATCCGAGTACTTCCAGCATCAGTATGGCGATGAGAGCTCCAAGGAGTTTCAGGCAGCCCGTGCCAACTTTGTCAAGTCAATGGCCGCCTACTCCTTAATTGGCTATCTGTTGCAGATCAAGGATCGACACAATGGCAACATTATGATCGACAAGGATGGCCACATCATACACATAGGTACACACACACAAGTAGGCTTGGAATATGCCCCTTCTCTAACTTGTTAACGTTTGCTTGCAGATTTTGGCTTTATGTTTGAGTCGTCGCCCGGCGGCAACATTGGCTTCGAGCCGGACATGAAGCTTACCGACGAAATGGTCATGATTATGGGCGGCAAAATGGAAGCGCCCGCCTTTAAGTGGTTCTGCGAGCTGTGCGTCCAGGCGTTCTTGGCGGTGCGTCCGTATCAGGATGCGATTGTGTCCCTTGTCTCGTTAATGCTGGACACGGGTCTGCCCTGCTTTCGCGGTCAGACGATTAATCTGCTGAAGCAGCGGTTTGTGGCCAACAAGAACAACAAGGAGGCAGCCGCCCATATGCTGGCCGTCATACGCAATTCGTATCAAAATTTCCGCACACGCACCTACGACATGATCCAGTACTATCAGAATCAGATACCCTACTAGAGCCGAGAGTATAAGCTGAAAATGGGCCAGGGGCTTGGGGTTGGGGCTTTTGGAACTTTCGGGTTTAATGGTAGCCAAATGCTGTATTATTATACTTATTATTATAATTTCAATGTTTTTTTATGTATCATTTTTGTGTTTATGTTTCTATTTACTAGCCGTTAAGTTTTTCGAAGATTTTACGACGCATACTAAATCAATTATAGGGCAATATGTTGAACAATGTATTTGTTACCTACATATATACATATATAGTACTTATATACGATGATACTAACGGTAAAAAAAAAATAACAATAGTTGACTCCGCACTCGAGACATCCAGAGTTATTCTATATACAAAACATACTTATTTATCTACTTGTAATCGTATCCACTATGTAATTACAATATCCACCTATTTGTTCTGCTTGTTTTTTGGACAGCCCAATGTTTAAATATACAATATGTGTTTGGTGGATATAAATAATAAAAAAAAAATTAAAAAATAACTGCTAGCGGGTTTTGTGGAATTTAAATTGGGCGCATAGTGCTGTCAGCGGCACTTAACAGAAAGCCCAACATTTTGCAGCAGCATTGTTATCGAGTTCTGTAAACGCAAAAGTGCTTCACGTGCAGTGTTGGGCAGTGCCAGTCAGAAAAAGGAGAAGAAGCAGACGGGCTGGCAGAAAGAATAGCAGCAAAGAAGCTAAACGTACGCCTACAATATCGAATAATTATCGTGCAATGTTCTTTTCATTATCGTTCATTTGCTTTGGCACTTCATTCGTCGTTTAGTTGCTTCTCATACACGAACAAACGTGAACGTGGAACGCGCGGCGCATATTATTTTTCGTTTAGTGAAAGTGTAAGTAGTGTTGCCTTTTTGTGGTTGTTGTTGCAGCAGCTCAAGTAGTAGCGACGTTTTGTGCACGATACACACACGGCCGCCATATTAAAATGGCAAAAAAAAGGTAGTCGATAAAAAAAACAATTTGCATAATACACAATACTCTTTAACTCTTGTCCGAAATTGGCAAATGTTGTACTTCTACAACATAACACGAAACTACTAAAATTAAAGTGTGTGTAAGAACAGCGAAAGTAATTAGAACGAAGTAAACGTAAAGGAAATGTACGAAAATCAAGCAAAACCAAATAGAAATAGCAGCGAAATGTGTTGCGCGTGAAGAAGCAGCAGCGCATAGATAGAGCGAATAAAAGAAAATTTAGAAACTCAATCGAAGCGAACGCAAAGAAAAGTGCCATATATTTAAAAACTGCAAACAGAAAAAATTGTGTTAAAGTGCCGCAAATGAAAATTTTTGTATTATTTCTGTTGTACAAACAGCAATTCTTTTTTTCACAACGACGAATAAAAAGTATATACGAAAGCAAGGTGTAGAGCAAAAGACGAAACTAAACGAAAAAAGGCAACGGCAGCGGGTCGCGCTCTCTGTATGTGTATTTGTTGTGTATGTGTGTACATGTATGTATTTGTAGGAGCGTGTGTGTCAGTTCGTGCAGTTGTGTGCGTGTGCGTGAGGCGGCGGCAGCAGCAGTAGCTAAAAGAAAGCAGTGGAGAAATATATATGTGAAAAAGAAATGAAAGAAATGATAGCAGCGCACAGCGAAAGAAAAGTTATAGATCTTATACATGCACATACATACGTATATATAATACATAAAAAACTACATCTAACATAGAATATATTTCTTTTTTTTTGTTTTTTTTTTTTTGCGTGAACTTAGTAAAACATTCAAATTAGTAGGTACACATACATATGCACAAACAAACGCGCTCACACACACACACGCACGCACGCACACCGCTGCTATAGTGCAAAAGAAAAGAATTGCGTTACACAAGCGCCCCTTTTACTGCTATGCCGCCTGCTCAGCCTTGTTGGACTCTTGTATGCGAGAACGAACGAACGAACAAGTGCCTTAATCAGCCAGCGAGAGTGTGAGATTGTCCGTGAGCGTGCGGGAGTATGCGTTTGTGCTATTTAATATATATGTGTGTACATATATAATAAATACATATTTACCAGAACTTTTTCTTGTTTTTTGTTCCCCCTTTTTTTGTGTTATTTTACATATGTATGTAGATGACATTTATTATGAAGCCAAAAATTGTTATAAACATTGATTATGTTCTGGCACTCTGTTGTCTGCTGCAAGTACATACATACATAGTACATATGCTGGTCAAATTGGCCTACTGCACTGTGGTGCTAGATCAGATGTTCTTGTTATTGCAATCGAATTAATTGTGAAACATATTTAAATGAACAGCATTTATACATACACATATATATTATAGATATATATAATGCAATGCAACGAAATATCGTGGGGACGACAGAGGAACGGAAATTACAAAAAATTAGCTGCTGTTTTGCTTGCTTTATTTTGTTGTTAATCACACAAAATACCTTACCCTTATTCTCTGGTTTATAACAATAAAATAAAAATATGAAACTCACAACAAATGTTTACAATACATAAATCAATAAAATATTGTCTCAACATTATTATTATTGGCTTTTCTGTTTGTTATATTGTTTACTTTTATTGTATTTAATTTAAAAACGAATATTTACATGCATGTACATACTATTGACTCATCCGAATGTTGGCTTTAGTTCAAGGTTATTCAATGTTCTAGTGTCATCGGCGTTTGCTACCACTGTGCATCGTTCTGCGCACACGCCAACGTTAACGGCTGATCAAAGGGATTTTAATCGAATAAAAAGAAATTTTTCGCAAATTTATCGCCTGTCATTCCGTCTTTTGTTGCAAAGTGCAACAGAGGCGATAGACATGCAAACGCAGCTTCGGACAGAAACGCGCTCATAGTACGTGTTTACGTGTATGCGTATGCACGCGGGGAACGGATTCTAGAGTTGTCAACTTGCTTTGCACGTGTGCATGAGTGGGCACGCGAGAGAGTGAGTGGCTGTCCACTTTGCTTGGCAACGGCGTCGCTCTAAAAATGTTAAACCGCTTGCAAGCTTTTCCATGTCACAGCTGTTTTTTAATGCTTGGCAAAAAGCGTTGAGTGTGTGTGTGTGTGTAGAATGGCAACACTTACGCTTGCGCGTGACATTCCGATACTTTGTACACTACAAACGTTTTTATCGATTATAAACAGAGCAGCCAAATTTGGAGTATATGTGTGTATGTGTGCTTGTAAACGAGTGTGCGGATTTGGTTCTGTTTGCTGTTGCACAGTTTCATTGCAAATCGATTGGCTCCGTCAGTGTTGTAAAGCAGCACTAGTTGGGTCCATTGCAGCACTGCCAACCGAGCACCCTATCACACTGGTACCCAGGCAGGGCGAATCATGCTCATCCAACAGCCGCAGCAGCTAACGCGAACTGTCAGCGTTCAGTCCACGCTGACGCTGACGCCGCCTTAACGCTGGCGTGCTCCGCGTGCTCCTCGTGATAAACGTTATTCATGTCCGTAAGTAGCAGCAGGGTTCGAAAGTTGATTTTTTTTTCTAATATATATGTGAATTGTGCGCTTGTGAAATTTACCACTTTTATGCTTCGGTCAGGCTAGTATAACGGTAAGTTAGCTGCTGCTGCTGCGACCGCTTACATAATTGGTGCATTTCACAGTTTTGCTTGTGTGTTTGCTTGTTTCAGAGGATTAGCACCCGTGGAAATACCCTCACACAACAGCTGCTCGACCAATTTTTCTATTATTATTATTTTCTATTATTCCCTTTTTAAAAACTAATCTGAAGTTTAACTGACCTAGTGCAATTTTTGTATCCTTTGGGAAAAATGCTGAAAGTATTAGTAAAACCCAAACTAGATCGCTCGACGATCGCATAGCAAGACTAAAATCTTACTACTATATAACAATCGATTTTACACGGATTAACCATTAAGTTTTTCTATATAAATCCAGAGCGAAGGCTCTAGTCCGACTAGGAGGTACCCTGAATCCAGCTGGCGTTACAAAATATTCGTTCTTATTTTATTTACAATTATACAAACACATCCCCCGCAAGCTGTGCAACGGCTGCTCTTAATTCCCACTAAAATAAATTTATGAATAACTACAACATTTTAAACAAGCATCGAATTCAATAATCAAAGTGACGTATCCAAAATAGGAAAATATTTATTTTTCTTTACGAGAATGTACTGAATGAATTTGGTTGCTTTGGTGTCTATCATATAGTGTCTATGATATCCTTAAAAAACATATATCGATTTTTTTATAGATATTTGTGAAATAAGAGGATATCGATATTCTTTTGCATATTGAATATAAGAATCCAACGTCGAAAAGTTAACGTCTCTTTTACAAAATATGTAACTCACTGAAAATAGGGTCATTTTGAAGAAAAAAAATCGATAAAAGTAAAGTTTTCATATGCAAAAAAAAGTTGACTGTTATATTATAATGACAATAGGGCATTGAGTCCCCTAGCTGAATTGACTGCTTTTACTGATCGTCAATATTTGCACGTTGTGTGTACACTGTAATAATCAACTGTCTTGGCTACCCAAAAACATGAAAAAAAAAACAATAAAAGAAGAGCCATTGACGTGAAATGTGCTCTGGCTTATCGGAATGAATTTTGCTTAATATCTGCTGATATAAACACATAGAAAAAACCAAGCGACAAGATATATATTTAAAACTTCGTCATATTATTTGAGGGGCCACCGACAAGATTATGCCACCGCTTTGTCTTTGTTTTATTCTTTTACATACACATGCCTCAATTTTACCATTTGTCAGAGTGGGAACAACGTGTTTGCAAAACAAAAAAGGTATTTGAGCAGTCTTATAATATTGTTTGTCTCACTTTCCAACACTGTTAAAAGATACTGTTAAAAAAAACTTAGTCAAAATGTTTACAAAACATGATTCTGTTTTAAATTGTATTTATCAATAAATGCTATGGAATGCTGTCAGTTCTAGGTTACAATTTTCTATCGCCCAGACACTCACACACATAAACAAACACGTGGTTCATAGCCGGCTTTTCGGCGCAGTCGAAGAGGATGATTAAGATCTTCCTTTGCTGCTGTGCCCTGAATTGTCCATTCATTGGGTAAACGGGCACGCAAAACGTTTTCCGTTTCGCGCGTGTGTCAATAAATAAAACCGACTAAAAATACGTGCGACGAGTGAAAGAAAGCAAACAACAACCACAAAAAAAGACACAATTTGAAAATATGACACTTACGCGGGGGCGATACCCCAGCCACCCACAGATGGCGTCTCTCGACAAACCAAAAAAAAACCCGAAAGTGGTGACAAAATGGGACCGAAGAGGGGAGTATGTAATATATATGTAGTCCCGAAATTCAACATACAAGAAATGTTTTACAGCCTTTGCATGTGTATGTTTGTGTTCTCTGATTTGTTTATGTACTTTCTGCGTCTTAAATTTAATTAACAAACTGAAGTAAATCGAATAGGCCAATTGAATGGAATAGAGTACATACAGCCACACAAGCATACATACTCACAAACACACACACTTAAATACTCTCTCGCACGCGTTCTCTCGCAGTTGTTCAGCTAAAGCTGCCAAAATGTTTGCCATGTCGCTTTAACCTTGATGGATTGGCTTCTTGTGCCCCTGCTATTTTTCGGCTAAGTAGCATTAAAAAAAGAGAACCAGCCAGAGATGGAGTGTAAAAAAGAGAGCCGAAGCAAGCTAGAGACAGATTGTTTTGGTTGGGTTGGGTTGGGCTGGATTGAGTTTCTTGCGAGTATTTTTTATGTGCCGAATGTCATAGCATATTTTTTGGAGTATGCCATTCGGTGATGTAGTGGCACGACCACGTCCTTGCCCTAAGTCTTCGCATTTGCCATCGGTTTCTATTGGCATTGGTTGTTTTTTCAGTTTGCCTCTGACTTTCGTCGCCTTGGTTGCATATTGATTTTATTTTGGCGCCAGGGTTGCGAGCCTCCAAAAACCGTCCAAAGAAGCGACTAATGTATTTGTTTTGAGATAGTTCTAAATAGCAATAGTCAATAAGATAGCTTGCGGAGAAACAAAAATTTAAGTTTTTTTAATAATGTGTGGTCACAAATAATGTGCAACGAGTATTAGTTTGTGGGTTACGGCCGACTGCAACGGTCTTATTTGTTTATTTTCTAAATGCTTAAGCAGCAATTCATGTCATGCTAAGAACGAGCTCATGACAGCGGCAATGTCGTGATGACACTATTGTGTCATTGTTTGTGTGTGTGGTGGTTCTAGTGGGGAGACGGGCTATCACAATCATTCTTGGAACTGTCAGATTGCAGCGCCCAAAAGTCCTTTGCTTTCCCTCACACTCGACCAACTGCTCGGTTCGAATAAACCGATAACCTCAACCCATTGAAAACTACTAAAGAACGGGCAGCTAAAAGACAAGCGATTTTAGAAGTTTTAAAGCAACATTTGACTTTAGATCCTTTTGTTCCACGATTCCCCATTCGTTTCCCAAATGATGGAATTCGATTTGGATGGTTCTTTTAAGGTCTGAAAGTGTTATAAGATTTATTTTCATTTTCTATAGTGGGGCCCAAGCGCATTTGTAAAAGTGCACAGCCTTCAACCCCAAGCACCAAAATTTTCGTTGGCGCTTACAGTAAAGTTGAAGCGTTGCCAATTATAGGAAGCAATCAGAAAATAAGAAATAATATCAATAAAAACAACAAAAAGAGGGGATGCGGTCTAACTGCAGTTCCGTGTCTATGTATGTGTGCGTTTGTCATATGGTGTTGTGCAACTTTTAAACGCAGTCTTCGCCACAATAGCAGCAACAATAGCAACAAAGCAAACAATGTGCGACGCGTATCATCGAAACATGAGCAAAGTACAAATAAACTAAAAACAAGTGCGTGTGTGTGTTGTGTATGTATGTGTGAAAGAGTAAGAGCAAGCGAGAATGAAAGATAGAGAGAGAGAGGGAGAGAGAGCGCATAACAGCGGCAGCAACAAAAACAACTCATCTAAAGGTAGCAGTAACAGCAAACTGCAAACAGCAACAGAGTCATCTCAGAGGAACAGCCGAGAAAGACAGAGAGTGAGAAAGATGAAGAGATTGGGAACGCGCGGAAGCTGCAAAAACACGTGACGCGGCTTGCGACTATTTTATTTTTTGTTTATTTGCTGTGCTTTGTTTTTCTATTTTTTTTTATCATTGTTTTACGTATGTTTCTCTGTGTGTATATATGTATGTGTATATACGTATGTATACGTGTGTGCTGGGCACTGTTAATTAAATTTAAAATTCTTTATCGATTGCTTGCAGCCGTTTAACAGTTACAATTAAATCATATTGACGAGTGTTGTGTCTGAGTGTAAACAACAAAAGCGTGTGCCAGCCGACCCTTTGGTCACCAGTCACCAGTGAGCAGAAGTAGCACAAAAACAAAACGAACAAACATACATAAATATATATATATATATATATGTATATATATATATATGTATATATATGTATGTATATATATATATATATATATATGTGTATATATAAACCAATAAATAAATAAAAAAAAACAGATATCAAAACAATAATTCAATAACATTAACAACAATAACCATCTCAACAAACACAACAAATAGCTGCAAAACGACACGTGTGTGTGTTACATTATTTTTTTTAACAATTCTTCGCCTGTGTCGTCCTTTGTATTGGCCAAAGGACAATCTATTGAAGGCTTGACAGCAAAAAAAAACAATTGCTTAAAAAATAAGTAAAGCAAACGCAATAATATAGTAAGAGATACAAAGTGAGCAAAACAGATAGAAAAAAATAGTGAACAAAAGCGACATAGAGAGAGAGAGAGAGAGAGAGAGAGAGAGACGGAGTGTCCGTTAGGAAGCAAGAGAAGAAGAAAGAGAGTGCGAGAGGCGGGAGCAGCAGCAGCAACGTCACCATGAGCGGTCGTCCAAGGACTTCCTCCTTTGCCGAGGGCAACAAACAGTCACCAAGTCTGGTGCTAGGCGGCGTTAAAACCTGCAGTAAGTACAAATATATGTATATATACCTATCTATTTTTATTTAGGCGTCGTTTTGTCGATCTATTTATGGACTTATCCGATATATGTATGTTATTTTATGCATAAGCCGAACCGAACCAATTACTCCTCAATATTGAGATGGTTGTATTTCGGTAAAACAAGATATCGTTACCCCACAAAAGCATTTTGTTTTAGAGGCATATAGAAGAAATATGATATACAATAAAATAAGAAGCAAATTTGATATCAAACCGAGCCCACAAGGACATAATCCCACAATGCTGAAAACATTATAAATCAATTTGGACCCTATAAAAAATTCTAAACTGCTATTTCCTGAATTTCTGCTTGGTTAAAAGTCTACCTAATACCTCTAGCTATCTGCGGACTACGACATCCGTAAATATAGCACAACCCCACACCGATCCGATCCAATCATCTAATATAAAACACAAAGCGATGTTCGTTCTTACTATATTGAAAAGGCCAATAAGTCCAAAATAGCAAAATAGCAGGTATAGTGAACAGAAAGTCAAGATTGCTTTTGTTTTTTCCTAGACCCGTGCGATCTGATCATTCTTATCTTACCCAAAGAAGTGAGGTTCCATTAACTTTACGGACTGGCTATTAAGGCTAACAAATGCTCCCTAACTTATTCAATTCGGACAAGTTCATTTAATTTTATCACTTTTTCACGCATAGTGTTTGAAAATTTTAAACAACTTATCAACTATCGGAAACTTTAACATTTTAAGATATATTCCACATTTTAACTTACAGAAATAGGGTAGGAAATGTCTGCAAGAAAATCCATAGAATCAGTCTATCTAAAATCTGTAATAGCATAAAAGTATTATTTATAAATATGTTAGATTAATAATATGTTACTCTTTCGATACTCCTAGTTTCTCAGAAGTTCTAAAATGGGTCATAAAACAATTGAATAGATATGGCCTTGTGCTTTAGTTTAAATATTTGGCTTTACTTTAAAAACTTTTGATTTAAAAGAAAGTCTTCAAAATGTTCAAAATAATCGGACTATAAACATGGAACTTATTGAAAATGTGCTTTTATTAATGGGGCCACAGCCGTTATAGTTTCTACTTTGAAAAATATATTTGTGTGTGCAAATGTAAGGAAAGGATAGGCTAATTTTATAGGTAGCTGATTCGGTTTATGGTTTTCAAAAATGTCTAATTTCCTGCATCGGTTCAAATTGCCTTCCATCTATGGACATGAAACACCATTTTATAGTCAAATAAATAGAAAATTACTTTTATGTTTGTTATGTATGTATACTCTGTTGACCGCATTTCTAATGCGCTCACATAAGTGTATGTGTCAGTTCAGATTAGAAAAGAAAGTAACCGATAGAGAATGAGGGGGAGAGCGGCAGAAATACTTAAAAAAGTGTCTTTTTATTAGCTATTAGCTATTAGCTGTTTGGGGTGTATTCACAGCAGTAATTGATTGATTGTCCTTGCGGACATTTACCGGAAAACGGGAAACCCGTATTATCGTCGCCTCCCGTCTATGCTTTTAGCCGCTACGCGAAAACCTATAGGGTATATTGGCTGTCCAAGTAAACTGAGCAGAGTGTATTCTTTCGACGATGATTAAGTGTAAAGGTAATATGTCATTATAAGAATAGTATAACTTAAGGATTTCGTATGTGCTGCTAAAAACACACTTTAGTTTGTGGTGGGTCCAGAGTCCCGGTGCAGATAAAATTTTAAAATGTTTTAAACCGTCAAACTAATGCTTAAGATCACTGTGAGTGAGTATTGAGCTGTTGGTTTGTTGCTTTAATTATAATTGAAAGTGTAGTTAGATGGAGCCTGAGGAAAGAGAGAAAGAGGTAGGTTATAGCTTGTGAGAGAGTCACGCGCTCATCCGATATCTGCGTGCTTAACTGCGTTTCTTCTTTGTCTTGTTGTTTTGTTGCTGCTTTCAACATTTGCGTTGCTGCATTTTTTTGGACGTACATATATTTGTATTTATATTTGTATGT
Source organism: Drosophila lacertosa (assembly GCA_004143845.1). Taxonomy (NCBI): domain Eukaryota; kingdom Metazoa; phylum Arthropoda; class Insecta; order Diptera; family Drosophilidae; genus Drosophila; species Drosophila lacertosa. Next base: position 5,337 of record SCDZ01000735.1, on the reverse strand, counting down.
ATGTACACACACACACTCACATGCTCAGTTGCACAAAGAGTTGATTTTAAAATAAGTCACCAGTTCTAATCTGTAAAATCGACTGTGTTGGCTATCAATGTTTTTCTATAAAGCACTGACGAGGGCTGCACAATCAGCACAATTAAAGATTAGACAATCAACATAATAATTGATTATGACCAGCTAGAAACCCTATACAATATCATGAATATTATATATTTTAACTAGAAATTCTACCGTTATAATTTGAGTTTATTACTGTTTAATTTTATTATACTTCGAGCAGCCCGCAAATTCGTTGTTTTATATTAAACCTCGAATAGTAAATAGCCATCGTTAGCAGCATCGGGAGCAGCAGCAGCCGTCGCAGTATGTCGCTATTCACTAAGCTAACTGCCTCCTCTACCTTTTACATGACCTCATCCCCTCCCTTGAATCCAGTAGTCCGCCCCAGCAGCTGTCGGAATATTAATTTTCTGCAGCGCCAGCGAAATTAATCGATTTCACACAAACACACAACACTCGCATACACATAAGAGAGTAATGGCTTACTCACCACAATCGCGCTCTCTTTCGCTCGCTCTCTCTCTCACATTTTTTCCGTCTAATTGCAAATTTGCTTTGCATGTGTCACAGTGGTGCAATGCAGTGGCCGAGCCGGTCACGTAAGCTTCCGCGACCCCACAGTGCTCAAAGCTATTGGTGCGCAGTGGCTGCGACGCAACGTCGAATGCCGCTTTTTGTCTGCCGCACACATGTAAACAAGCGAACACATAAATACACATTGATTCGAAGCTCGCCTCAGTCGCCGTCAGCGTCGCACAGTGGAGCAATGCGATTGTTTTATTCGATAACATTTTTTTCGAGACAACATAGTTATGTATGTATGAAAAAGTGCCACCATATCTTCGGAATAATTGTTTTGGAATTCGGTACGAGAGCTTATCAAAATAGTTATTCATCATAATATAAATTATTGTCCTTTTATGTAATTGATTGTGTGCATTTGAAAAATTAATTCTATATTTAATTATTTTATGATTTCCAAATGTGCTACAGTAATTTATATGTGGTTTTATTTCACTTCAAAATTGTTTTGCACTCTAGATATGAGCCCTTACCTCTTTAAATTCTAATTAACAACGAGTATAATAAAAAATGAGGTTATTATTTGTAAGGTAGGCTTTTGCACCCACAACCAAACAATCTACCAACATTATGTGTGATATTTTTGTATCACTTATCCTTGTATACATCCCTTTATACCATTTTAATAAAGTTAAATATACTACACAAAGGCGCACAAAATAAATGTCGTCACTAAATTTTATGACTCCTCAGAAGTGAATTAAAAAAAAAATGTAACTCTGTAGCAATCTGTGTGTTTCACTAAAGTTCCAAAAAGTTTAAAATTAAAAGTTTTGGTAAATGTAAACAGCAAAGAATTTTATTGCTTTAACTATAAGCATTTATTCAAAGACACTATTTAATTTGATTAATATTTGAATACTATTTAACCAAAAAACATTTGTTAATAAATATTCATATATTAATTATTGTTTTGTTTATCGGGCAGAGGGGACACTGTGCATCACCACCGCATGGCAAGTGTGATGCGCATGCCAGCACAGCGAATTCGCACACAGATACATACCAATGTACTCTCCACAGTTTCACCTCACACGACCTGCCGCTTTGCAGAGCACTCTCTTTGTCTCCCATCAGTTAGTCGCCCGCCCGTTGGTCCGTCATTGTTATTCTCTTACAGAGCGATTTCGAAATCGACTGTTTGGTTTTTCGCCGCAACATTCGCCGCTGCTGCTGTCGATGTAGATTCCGCTGCTGCTGCCGCCGTCGTTGTGACTGCGGCTATTGCATACAATTGTGTGATGAGTTTGTATTGCCGTTGCTCGTATTTTTTATTTTTCGCTCTGACTTTTAGTAGCACGAAATTCGTCGAAGTAAAGCTGAGAACAACGCAGAAACGCGCGCGCGTACCAACTTCACTTTACTTTTTACTGCTGTTCGCATTATTTTATTTTTTATTTTTGCTCTCGTTTAATTTAATTTGTTGTGTCTGTGTGTTTCTACTTGTGTATTTTTAACTGTGCTGTTTTCACAAGTTACCATACGAAAATGTAAGGAAACAGTTGTGAAAAGCGCACAGCAGCAACGTGAAACGTGCGCAAAAGCGCCCAGTGGGCGCTCTTAGGTGCAATCCTCTTTGCACCGTATACTCAATGCATTACTGCACTCGAAGCGATTTCGTCTACATTCACTTACCCTGTGTCCAATGTGTTTGTGCGTGCGTCAGTCAAAATATTACTGTCAGGAACGACGACCACGAAGAGGCTGACATTGCCTTCAGAGTTGGCTGCAGTTTCAATTGCTCACTATTTGCTGGCCACGCTCTGAAAAGACGCTGATGTAAAACACAACACCAATTATAACAACAAATCCAACAACAGTCGATTCTTAGAAGGTCAACAGCGACGTTGGCGAATTCGAACGAACGCTCTCTCTCGCCTTACATCGCCACGCCACGGAACTCAACTCAACTCACATTACGCGCTCTCTGAGACAACAATAAAAACGGAGCAGTGGCGGCGCTGCACAGTGTTTTTCTCTTTTTTCGGTTCTACTGTTGGCTGCTGAAGGTTACGAGTATGTTGATCAACCGCGGGTCACTTCTTGAAGGTAAAATAAAAAAACAAATGCGCTAAAATTTACAGCACTGGAAACAAATCTGTAAAGAATTTATTTGTGTTTATTTTTTTGGGTGGTATTCTTCTTTGTAATATAAATATGCAATATGCAATTTGTAGTCAGTATTAGTTAAGTTAATATATACCTGTCACTCTGCTAACTTGTTGCTCAGTTTTATCGGCTATCGCTATAAGTTCCTTTAAAAAGGATCAGCCGTACGTCCGCTATATATTTGCAAGGGTACCTTCTGGTCGTCACCCTAAAAACAACTCTTGTTAATTGTACCAATCACAACTCACACACACACACATGCACTGGCAGAACGAGAGCGTAAGCTATTTACCTGGTGAAAACTACGCTCTCATGACCAACGGAACCGTAGCTATATACAGCAATGGGTAAACAAATAGCGCAAATTTTTTTTTCATTTAGTTAGGTAATTAATTCACCAAAATTATCAAATTGCGTTGGAAAGGAAAGTATAAAAGTAAATTTTGTAAAATTTGATTACTTTAACTAAAGAAATGTATATTTTACTTCCTTTTAGGATTAAGCCTTACAACTGCTTTTCCATCAGTTCCTAGCCTTTTCATTTATTTTCTAATTTTATTAAATTTGGATGTGAATGTCCACAGCATCCCATAAAAGTATTCTTAATATCAAATTTAATTAAACAAAGCAATCAAATAAACAATAAAGTTAAAATATTTAAAAAAAACATAATTTTTTTAAAAATCCCAGGTGACCTGAACAAACATGAATAACAAAGCAATTGCTAAATATAACCGAATACAGAAAATTGATGTAGTTAACATACCAGTGCAAAATATAAAATTATAATCCATAAATGAAATTTTTAGATATGTTCGATCAAAAATGTTCGTCTTCTATTTTGTGCTATTTGTATGTCAATTACTGTATATGTATCTATATCTCTCCCACTCCCTCTCGGTGCTCACTAACTAAAAACATGTGTGCTCCACGGAGCGTGTTGAGTACGCAAAACTTTGTTCTCGCGCAATTTTTTGAAGCTCGCCGTCGTTCACTTAATGATCGCAAGAGTTAAATTCAAATAATAATTATGAGTTTTGAACGTATGAGTTATGAATGTATGCGTACAATGTATGTGCGTGTGAGCAGGTGAGTGAGAGAAAGAGAGAGTCCTAATTTAGTTTACACGCAGGCGATGACGCCCAGAACGAATGAAAAAAGGTGGCAACAATTTAAGAACAAGGGTGGCCATGTTCAGACAGATAGTGGGCTCTAAAGCTAAAATTGTGAAAATATTAAAATTGTATTTAATGTGAGTTAATCTCGTTTAATCATATAGTTTTATAACATTTTACTTAAGAATAGTATTTATCCAACATATAGTCAAAATAACATCTAAGTTTCCTTTCTCTTGAGATATCTTTAATTTCATTGCAAATTTTAATATAATTCTATTTATTTTTAGATGCATTACAATAACATAGTTTTAAACAAAATACAAACTTTAAAAAATGATGATTTTAGCTCAATATACAAAATAAAGTACAAATTGTTGAAAAAACATTTATTGAACATATTAAAAGACGCTTTTCATGATCAAACTTCAATTATAGTCGGGGCTTTTTTCTAGTTTAAGTATCGTCTAGTAAGTAGGCATCAAATCTATTATTGTTCCCAATTTATTACGGGTATTTGCGGAAAACTTGACAGCAATTTTTATACAAAATATATAGTTTCTGGAGGTAATACACAATTCATAAAAATTATTTGTTTGTAAATTAATAGCAGTTCTGCACCGCACAACTTTTAAAACTTTTAATAAAAGCTTTTCAAATGCAACCTTCCAAAGTAAACAAGCAACACTTTTTTATAAACACAGAGTGAAAACTTAAAAAATCAAGAAGGAGTCTAAATGTAATATGGTTTTAACGGATATATAATGCGTAAATTCTAGGCTTTTTAAAAATGTATCGCTTGTTTAATTAGAATATAACACTGTCTTAAAAAGAGTTTGTATGAGTGTATGTATGTATCGGATCCTTTTGATTTTAATATAGTTTTACTGAAACGTGGTCAAAACAAAGATTTATCACTTTTTGCTTCAAAATGTAGTTAAAATTCATATAAATATATTTAAATGCAATTAAGTCTATTATGTTGGTAGCAGTCGAATCTCCAATTCCGTCTGAACTTCTTTAACCTATCCCAACTTTACAATTATACGGACAATGATGAACTTTTTGATAACCTTGACTTTCAATTTGATATCTGCATTCGTTTTGATCACATAAATTACTTAGCATCAATATATATAATAAAGTGAGTGTCCTAAAATACTATACTTTAGAGTATCTGAACTGAACCCAAATGGTTCATTTGAGAAATTTATATTCAATCAATATTCAAGGAATATTGAGGAGTCTCCACGGTCTACTTTTCCTATTTTTTTCAATAGTCTTCCCTTGAACTATTTTATTCATCTAAGGATATAATTTTCAATTCATTAATTTTCGTATGCACTTTGCAGCGTATCACTTGATCATATACACTAGTCGGCATAATTATTTTGACGAAAAACAAATGGTGCAATTTTGTATGTAACTTCACTATAGTTTAATATAACTCAATGATTTTTTTTTC